>MNCI01014507.1:325164-391907 GCA_015680685.1 Gnetum montanum
ACTAGCGTCAGCATCCGTTCCCACTTACCATACACACCTTGAACTATGCAACTGTGGCTACCAAACATTAATCGTTACTAGGATCACCAAACATAATTCACATGCTCGAAGTGGTCGTACTGAGGTACTTAACTAGCCTAAACGTGATGAGCAGCTGATTCCTTGACTAGTCGTACACATCTATAGATGCTCGTAATCAAGTTGTATTCATCCCACATTCTAGGAGTTGAGGGTGAGAGAGACTAATCATGATGAGCAGCTGATTCCTTGATTAGACATACACATTTGTGAATGCTCGTAATCAAGTCGTACTTATGCCGTGCTAATGCAGATAATAAATAACATGTAATAAACCTATTCCATGCACTGCAAGGTTTATCCACAAAGCTCATCTTTATTGCTATACACAAATTGCGTTCAGGTACAAAGCTGCTCGAATAAAGATCCGTTCACTTGGGGACTCCTACTGCGGGCACATGGAAAATATTCTATCTTTGTAGTGATCAAACTGCCAGAGTTTCCCTACTTTAAGCCTAGGATGGGAAATGAGGGGAGTGCCACCTCTTATTTATAGATTTGGCGACGAACCGCGATATTGCATGGGATGCTATATTGTGACGGCCATGATATCACGTACGCGATATTGCGGTGCATGTAATATCGCGTCCCATCAAAGTGGTTAGCTCATTATCTTGTTAAGAAAGAGGTTATTAATTCAAGTCATACTTGAGACATTGTTATGGAAATGGAAATGCTTAATTACATCATTGTTAGCTCACAAAGGGTCTATAGGATAAAAAAAATTATTACATGGTTGTAATATCATCATGATGGGTCTTGAAAAACTCAGCAAGAAAACGACCTAGAATTAACAACTCTAGCTCAAACAAATATGGCAAAGTAGTTGCTTAACTACTATATTTAGGTCTAAGAGCATTAAAGAAAGAACAATTTAGAAAGATAAGTTCTTTATCTTTCACTACTACATGTATACAAAATTTACAAATGTGTTATTCTCTTTGGAGATTAATCCATCTTCTTGTTTCAATCAATATATAGTAAGATCCTACACAAGTACATGTAATTACTACCTTACTAGATAAAGAAGTAGGTATTTCTGTTAAAGATCCTCCTTAGATTTTTTGTAAATAAAATTTTTTTTTTCCACATGATTATTCCCACATGGACTTTAATTCCTTTTGTTTGATCCTCATTTTTATATTCTTAAAGATCAAATTTAAATTTTAATCTTCAATATTCTATTTTTCAAGTGATTTTTTCCATCATTGAACCATCCTTTTTCCTAAAGTGATCTTATACATTTCTATAGATAGGTGGATACTAGGCCTAGCAAGCATCTTTTTATAAACTTGTAAAAATTTCTTAAGAGCTACAAATTTCTATAGGTAGCATATATGCTTTTGCTAATATAACATCACATGAGTTTGAGTCGTAATTTAAAATTCCTACAACAAAAAATATACTTCTTTATAATTACTCTAATGTATCATGTTGGCTATATGTCTTATGGTATATCTATAGTTAAATTATTTTAGATTTTGATACCCTCCCAAACAAATTATATAACATAGTCATGAGGGTTGTAATCAAGGTTAGCATTGTAAAGTTGGTAACTACACATGGCTTATGGTTTTTCTGCTCACCATTATGTCTTACAAAATTTCTACAAATATATTGAGTAAAAAAATTTTATTTATATCACATTATGTCTAATAAACTATATGTAGAAGCTCACCATCTCTTAGCTACAATTCTAATCAAATATTAGAGTTCTATCAATAAGTTTCATTTAAGTTCACATTATCTTATAATTAAAAGTGGAAGATGGTTTCAACTTTCATGAAACATCAAATAAGATAGCTACATAAATGTATGTTTATTAATGCAACCCCATTGATGTATCCTAGAATGTGTTGACGCAAGTATGTCGATGCTGACACAAGCGTTGCCTATATAAATGCACATACCCCTTGCATTTATGACACCTTCTAGTCATCTCCTTAGCCAAACTCTTGTATTTTTTTTCTATAGAGTTAGAATATTTTTCCTCTGAGCACCTACAGCATGGATTCAAGTGATTGTATGATATTTTATTTGAGTGCAAGCATACTTGTACACATTTGTATGAACAAAAATAAAATTGAGATTTTTCTTATCCATTATAGCAATTGGAATAGCATAAATCTACTTTTCAAAAATTTACTTTCTTGTTATTAACCAGTTAATATTATCATTCATAAGCAACATAAGTACGAGCACTTTAAGCATAATATATTAATGCTTTGTAATCCCAATAGTAGATACTTTGTATGCCCAGTAGCATATACTTGCTAACCTAGCAACATTACTATATATTCACGATGTGTATGGAAAGTGGGAAAGGATACTTTATGTTAGGCTTGTTAGTTAATTAAGTAGCTAATTGATTATTTAATTTAATCATTAAATCTTTCTTTACTTTATCATTTAGTAAGCAGAAAAAAATAATAATAAGCATAAAAATAAATATCTTATGTTTGTACCACACTTAAACATACACAAAGATCAACACAAGTATAGATTGGGAAGACAATGACTAAGGACTACATAAGTCACTCTCTAGGAATATTGACCACTTCGATAAATAAAGTCTATAGAATTTGATTGAATCACATGTACATGCTAGTAATTCATATGGTTGGACATAAGGAATACCCACTGCTCATCTTTGGCTCAATTACAAGGGACTTAGTTCAGCAAAGTGCACTAAGTATTAGTAGACAATGAATCCATACAAAGTTACCATAATGAAAACATAATGAAATATCTTTCAGATATAATAATAATAATAATATTCTATAAGGACACACTTTATGAAAACTATTAAAGTGGCTTCTTCTAGTAGGAATGATTTACCACCACATGTCTATGATTCAAATCAGCAGCATGACAGAACCAAAAGGACTACTTAGTAAAAAACCTCAATAGTTGAAAATGGTTTATGCACATCTGGGTTCTTACTATCTAGGTTTTACTTTCATTCTCCATCAAGATGAACAACTACACTAGAGGAATATGGAGGATAACATTTTGCTACCTTTCAATTGGCTTGTTCTTGTAATGCTCATGGTATATATCATGAAGCTAGGGATTGAAACATCAAGCCCAAAGTATGAGGTAATAGAGAATGTCTCTAGAAAGTACTACTCCCTTGTCACTTTCACTTTCAATGTAGGGAAAAATTTCACTACAACATCAATAATGAAATGCAATAGGGGTTGTGAACTTACAAATGGATGACCATTTGAGTATTTCTAAGCATAAGCCTCAAAAGAGGACTTTCTTCAAATCCAATAGTCTACCTAAATCATCATAGAAATTTATGGCTGCTAACCTTGCATTAATTGCTTATGAAGTTATCATTGAGTAGCCTTCAAACCAAAAGTCCCCAAATTTTCTTGTTACCCAACAAACTAGGAAAAGACCAAATGGAAATGGAAAAAGGTATGACCTCAAGGGGATTTGATGTGTTCTTTTCACAACTTCTTTCATAAGTTCTATGATTTTCCATTGGTATATCATCACTCCTATTATTGACCATAAAAAGGAAACTTGTCTTTGCATGGTGTTATTCTTGTAAAAAAATAACAACAATAACAATAATTAAAAGCACACCCCTTAGACACAATAATGGGCTACAAGCACTAGATATGAGGTTAGACAGACATATTATCCATGCTTGAAGACACCCCTCTAACTAAGGTTCTACTTACTTTCTTCTTCTCTTGGAGTAATGATTGTCCTTTGGGGTTCTCATAAACTCTTGATGATTGAAGAGAAAGAATATGTTAATGTGGGATCACTTTAAATGGGATGGACTTAGTTTAAACTTGAAACACATTGGTAATAGATCATCTTAATCATAATTTTTACCAAAGATATCATGCGAATAGGATACAAACCAACCATCCACTCTTCTCTCTCTCTACCATTTTCTCACTTCCTTTTCTATTAACTCTCTACCTCATATTATGGCAAATTGATTAGTTTTGTTTTCTAGGTAACATAACCCTTGAACAATTCTTTTCATGGGTATGGAATTTAACTCTAAAGAATCATTAATTATTCTTGGTGCCCATAGACTCCTAGTGATGATGGTATGCAAGGGCATAACATGCCTAGGCCTTCTTTAGAAAGTACCCACTTATATTCCCTTTGGTCTACCTTAGGTTAAAATCCCTAAACATGGACTACTTGTCTGATTAATCATCCTAGTAGCATTATAGCATCTAGTTTTGCTTTACTTGACATCATAACATCCTCAAAGAACTCATCTAGTTCACTTTAATTACTTCTAATTGGTCAAACCTACCATATTTCATGTTGTTGCCATCATTCTACATCTCTTTGGCTTCTATTTGGCTCTTGTTTCATCCCCAAAACTGCCTAAAATTCCTCCAAATTAAAGTAAAAAATCTTGTTGAAAATAGCTACATTAACACATCCCCAGCAATGCAGCCCCATTAATGCAAGGTAAAAATTGTATAAATACATGTGATACCTAGCTTATTTTTCAACATTTTCCGAAAGCACTAGAGGATTTTTTGCCATTTTTCAGAGTGAACGAACCTTCCAACCATCATAACTTCCAAACTACCTACCCGATTTTGCCCATTTTTTGATCCTCAAGCTACTAGAGGTACATCATGGAGACCTAAAATTTTAGATTTTTCATGGAAAATATTTTGAAATGTTTCTAACTTCCAATGGATAAAATATTAAAATAATGTCCATAAAGGGTTAAGATCAATAAACAAACACGATTAGTTGGGAATAAAATAATAATAAAATAATATCATAAGTCCATGGCCATAAAATAGGAACTTAACACTAAAATCCCAATGTCTAAAGAATCACCATAACCTAGACTAATGAAGGAAGGTATCCAAATAGAATAAAAGTTATAAATAAGAGCTAATCATGGGTTACATTTGTCACCACAGATGACACCTAAAAGAGGATCATAGGTGATAGGACCATTGTAGCCAAGGGAGAAGTAACCTGGAGGAAGAATGGCCCAACAATAATTAGAACAAAAATAATCCCAGGAGTAAGTAGTTGAGGCCACACATGCTTCCAAGCCTCTTTGGGGGGAGACTAAGGTGAAATATATTAGGAAGATTCCTACTACACAACAAGCCAATCCAATCAGGATGAGACTCCAAGACCAAGACCTAGCTTAGAGGTCAAACGCGCTGAAGACTACTTGGAGAGGATTAGAGCTAAGGACATCCAAAGTTCTATCTTGCATAAGTTAAACTTTGGATCTATCATAAAGTTGGCATCAAAATCAATTAGGACACAGTTACAGGGGTCTCCTTGATGGTCCATTCTCTCCAATAGTGGGGAATGGAACATGAGGGAAACCTACCTATATTGGAACAACTAAAAAGTCGATGCATCAATGAAGATCAAAGACATCACTATCTCCAGTGTGATTAAAGTCATTGCAAAAGTCCTCAATTTACCCAACATTGGAATAAAAATTGTAGAGATCTCAACATAGGTGAACCTTGAACCAAAGAAAAAATAAATCCAATAGTGCTATAGAGTAGATTGTAAGGAGCATGGTGCCCTAATGAAGGTGGAAAGATCTTACTTTAAGATTGTGGCCTATCTCCTAAACATAACTATGAGGCCAAGTAAGATGACAACCTTCTTTTCTAGGGCATGTGTAGCTTTAAGTGGAAAATTCCCTATCATCCTACCCAAGTCATGTTATTTGAAATCAAAAAGTATTTCAAGAAAAATGAGAAGCGTAGAAAGATACTTTCCTTTCCTTTCTTAATCAAAAATTATGTAAAAGGGGAGGAATAGCTTTCTATTCTAATGATGTTGTCCACCATGCTCTTACTACATCATGGAAAGATATGATGAAGAATAATGCCATTGCAAAGCTTCAAGAAGAGGAGTAGCCACCAATAGCAACCCTAGAAACAACATTTGAGATGCTTGTAGGTGCTAAGAACCTTAGGAAACTTTGGGAACAATAGCTATAGTAACAACAAGGATTTGCATGTGGTGGAAAATTGTCCATCTAGAACCTAGCTATGAGCCACTTGAATGAAGTCACAAGGACCATTAGTTGCTTAGACAATGAGATGACATTGTTATTTTCTACATTACAAAAAGAAAAGCACCTCTTAGACCTAATCCAAGTGCTAGAGAGATTACTATATCCATTCTCAGATAAACATTTTCCAAAATTTCAAAAATTGTAGTAATCTTCTCTCTCATGTTGGAGAAAGGAGAATGGGCAATGGTCCTAGTAATGCCATACAAGAGGTAAGAGATAGCAACAAAGGTGGTGGTCGATAGAGTTATAAAAACCCTCAATGTTCTTGCTACATCAATACTAGACATTGCTAACATGATAGGTATTCATGCATTAGTAGAAGTAGGGAGTGGCCAGATAAGTGCTACCTCAACATGAAGAAGTGTTGGAAAGATTGGTGAAAGCTAGAAAAGTGCTTCTGGAAATCTTTGACCTCCTTGATGATGTTACAACTAACTAGTCACAATTTTTAGAGACAAGGAGTAAGCTGTTGATAGCCAGTGCACAACTTGAGGAGACCACCATGACCAATCAATGATTGGCCATTAAAGTTGTAGAATTGTAAGCTCATATCTCTGATCCTACCATTTCTGGCCAAAGGTAACAGAAGATGAAGCTTTTTAATAACTTTAACAAATGTATCAAGATGCCAAAAATGCTAAGGAGATGGTGATCTTCAACATGTCTATGTTAGAAGTTGTGGCAAATAACATTGATAAGGACCTATTGCAAGTTTGTAACGAAAACTTGATCCTCACCAAAGATAATCATCATCTACATAATACTAAGTAATAAAAGAACCAAATAGTGGAATACATCCTCCAACAGTAGGACTAGCTTTCCAAGAAAAACTTGGATTTGAGGAGATTGGTAGCTAAAAATAGGAATCTCTCAATGGAGGAGGTCTATGTCCTTCACTAGAGGACTTTGATTAAGATAACAGTCTAGAAAAAAGATGCCCTAAAATTTAAAAAGTTGAAAAATCACTACAGGGACTAGGTCAGACTACTTAAGGATTTCAATGAAATGGGAATCAAATTGACCAAGATGAAGGTGAATGAGGCTATCTAGTAACTCCAACAAAGAGGCAATGCATGACAACCCATATTTGATGGATTGAATGCATATAAGAAAATAGAAATCCTCCTAAAAGAGTTGCAAATTGAAGAGATGATCGATTACATGGAGCTCACCAACTTGCTATGCAAACGTAGCAATGTTGATAGTAGGGAGGCTAAGAAGTGAACTAGGCAAGCAAGTCACCAGCTCCTACCTCCTTTATGAGACAGAGTTCAAGATTCACAAGGATACAAAATAAAAGTTGGAGATAGCTAATACAAAGCTTGAAGTTCTTAGAGGCATATTCATAAATCAATGAACTGTTGTTGAGAACTTAGCAAGGAGGATGAATGACTACCAAGAGCTACAAAACCTTATGAAAATGTTTGATGTTGGATATAAAACATTTGTAGCCCAATTCATCAACATGAAGGACATGTTTCCTTCATTGCTATGCCTTTTGGGATGTCCTTGCATTAACTAATCAAGGCAAAGTAGCCTAAACCATATATGAACCATGAAGTAAGGAGGAGAAAATGAAGGTACTTGTAGATGCCTTCAAACATCCAATAGTAGTAGTGGTAGTAGCAAGATAACCTTAACATCCAACAACATTGGGACATAATGAAGGACCATCAAAGCCACATGAGCCTCCACCTCTAGGCACTATCTAAAGCTTTCATCATGCCTCCATCCATTCATTCACATACCTGCATACTTGCATGCAGTTGCAAAGCTCTTTGCCAATGCCCTCGTTCTCTGCAATAGCAAAATAGGACAACATGGCAGAGCTGTGGTGCTGAATGTTTACTGCCCACTCACTACCAGATACATATACCACAAACTCCTACTTATTTTTGTCTAAGTATCAAAATTATTGTTGTAAAATGCATCAATTTTTGTAACGTGTATAATATGACATTCAAAGTTAATTAGAGTTAATTAGGTAGTTAGTTAGTCAATAAAATTCCATACTTCTCCAAATTTTGTAAGTAGCTTAATCCTAATTTTGTTTACTTGAGGATGAGTCTCCAATTAGTCATGGGGGTATGATGAAACATCAAATAAGAAGGCTACGTCAATGCATGCCTATTAATGTAGCCCCATTGATGTATCCCTATTGATGTATCTTAGGGTGCATTGATGTAAGTACGTTGACATTAATGTAAGCATTGCCTATATAAATGCATACATCCCTCGCATATATGACACTTCCAATCACCTCCTTAGGTGAACTCTTACAATTTCATTTCATAGAAGTTAGAATATTTTCCTGAGTGTTCAGAACATGGATTCAAGTGATTGTATGACATTTGCATAAACGAAAATAAAATTAAAATTTCTTTTATCCATTGTAGCAGTTAGAGTAGCATAAATCTACTTTTTAACAATTTACTTTACATGCAATTAACTTTCTTGTTATTAAGAAATTAATATTATCATTCATAAGCAACATGAGTACAACCATTTCAAACAGAGTATATAATGCTTGGTGATCCTAGTAGTTGGTACTTGGTACACTCAATAGTATACACTTGGTAACCTAGCAGCATTACTCTATGTTCATGATGTGTATGAAAAGTGGGAACAAATACTCTATGTTAGGCTAGTTAGTTAAGTATGTAGCTAATTGATTAGTTAATTTAATTATTAAATCTTTCTTTCCATAATCATTTAGTAAGTGAAAGAAAATAATAAAAAGCATAAAAATAAATATTTAATGCCTCAACCACACTTAACCATATGTAAAGATTAACACACGCGTGAATTGGAAAGACAATGACTAGCATCTACATAATTCACTATTTGAGAATATTGGTCACTTAAGTAAGTAAAGTCCATGGAATTCACACTAGTGAATAGTTGCTACTCATCAAACTTCCTCAAGAAGAATAGACTTGTAGGTTGTACAAGTTAAGAGCCCTTGAAGATGAGTTGCATATTTTTTTTTTATGTTATGACTATTCACTTGAAACAACATTATAATACTTATCATAAGTTTTTGTTGCCCTTGTTATCTTTTTGTCAATTTCTAAAGCCTATCTTATAAAAATATAATATTCAATGGATCATACGGATCTTTAGAGGTAATAAAGTTTTAGTTTCAATATAATTATTTAGGTACATAATTAGTTGAACATTTAATATGAAGAAGGTGCTATAAATGGTGCCACAGCCACGAACTCAGCCACCAACGAGGTGGAGGTTTTTCTTGTCACGCAGGGCTACATCTGCGCTGGCTTCATTTCCTCTGATAACCGCATGTTCAGCTAGACTCTGGGCCTCCATCAGCTCATTACCAGATCAATGCTGCCAACTCCTCCACCGTGGCTTTTCCTTTCTTCAGTAACCTTGAGCCTGGCCTCCAGGTCTTGCCCCTGGCTCTATTTCAGGGAGATATTCTCTCCCCTGTCGTTGCCAAGACTACTTTTTTGTCGCCCAGCGAGATCAAGTGTCTCAAGAAGCTCTTTTGCGTTAAAAATTAAGGCTGCTACTATGGCGGTACTATTTGCCTCTTTAGTCTGTTGTTGTTTCTCGCTTTCTCTTTATTTTTGTTCGTCACTTGGTCGTGGTTTTCATTTCACAATGCTAGTATTCTTTCGTTTTCAATTGTAATGCAGCTTTAAATTTTAAATGTTTACATGACTTGTTGGTGTTCTCACACGTGTGCGCTAGCGACTTTGGATTTAAATAAACTGGATGTTGCACTTTTGTAATACCCTCGCAATCTGTGAACACGTACTGGGTTTTTTCATTTTCCACAATTCTCTCTTCGTGTATTAGCGTCATGCTAAAGATACACGATTTTTTAATGTTATAACGTTTGGTGGTCTTGATCTCTCACTTACTGTAATTTGCCCATTAACCTTAAGAAATTTACCTTACGAAACTCGTGGCTCTAATGTATTTAAATACGTGAAGAAAGCATATGGCACTTCAGCGTTTACAAAAATGACTCGTACACGTGAAATTTTATCATGATTTTGGTTGAATTTGATGTACGTGTCCTTCCTTCCACGGTTTATTTCAAACTATAGTTACGAAAACGTTTCGGTGTATTTCTTTCTGAACTGCACAGTTCTTATATTAAATATAGCAGCTTTAGAAAGCTTGATTATGTTCGCTACACTTTCAAGGTTCAGAATATAATTAATAATCCACAACACCTAAAAGTGTGCATGGATATCCTTTAGCATGATCCGAGAAATATCGTCTCGGAGACTTCAAGAAGAATTTGGCTGCAGGATTTGGGTTCTTCTGTGTGCTAGGGACAAATTTTCCTGCTGAATGGAAAGTTGGGAGTGTGGACCAAAATTTGGGAATCCTCGGATTACACTGGCGAGTCATGCGTGGTTTGGATCCAGTGATTCTACGCATATAATCAGCAACAGTGCAGTTGGCAAGGTAAAGTTTGAAAACGATGTATCATCGCCGTTGCTACCGATGCATGTTTCCATATGCAACGTAAAAGATGAGGAGTTGACGTTGATATCACCTTGTGCCATATCGGGCATGAACCATGTAGGGTCGCACAAGGCCTTGCTGGACGACATTGATTAATTAATGGATGCTGTGGCCTCTGGCCAGCCTATCACTTGTTTGTAAAGTTAAAGATTTTTTTAACGACCTTCCAAGTCGACGTCCAATCATCCTCCAAGCATATCCTATTCTGATCCGAATCAATCAGCTAAGAAGACAACGATTTTTCAAAGCTGGTGTTTGTAATAAAATTTTAAATTTAAGTATTGATTTGTCATGTGAAAACAGAAAATGAAAATTCAATAATGCTTCTAGTAATTCAAATTTACATATGAACACTGAGTAGCTATGAGAAAACAGAAATGAAAATTTAATATCCCGTAAGATAAAGTTTTGTAACGAATGCAATGTTCTTTGTTTTCTGAAAAAGGAAAATGTTAACGAGCCTCACTCCATCTAATGTTACAATGAAAGTAGTGCTGATCAGATGAATAAAACCTCACAAATGCTCATCTGCCTATAATGGGAAAAACACCAATCTAACTGTTTTACGCTGATGCATTAAAAAAAAAAAAAGCCTGGTTCTCTTTACCATGTTAGACTTTAAATTGATCGGTGGATTGGAAATCTAGAATGTTGGAAAAAAAATATTGTGCAGAAAACATTGGCCAGATGGCATAATAACGGAATTGCACAAGGAATCAAAGATGCAGAAATATCCAGAAATATCAAAACTGACCTCTAGCCATTGGTGCCTTTGTGTGAACTTGTTGCAATGAGTATTTTAAATCCTAAACTGTAGCTTGTCCTTCTCCTAAATTGTTTCTACTACTAGATGGTTTAGGACATCTCTAATCAAATTAGCCCTGGCTTGAAACGAAGCTTGTGAAGCCTTGTTTTCTCATAGATTTTGTAGCATTCCTCCATTGACTCTATGGACCACAAGCCTAACTTTTCTATAAGGTCATGATCTTTATTGAAGTTAAAGAGGTTTGTGTTCTCTACTTCTAGCTCTAATCACACTATATTGATCCAGGGGTAGTGTTCAAATTATATTGTTGCAAGTATTCAGAAAAGGAGAAGGTATCAACATCCTAGAATTTCTGAGAAGCTTCTTCCTTTTCTTTATGTAACATCCTAACTTTTTCCTAGAACTTGAATCTTCTTTGTATGGTTAATGGAAGCTTTGTCTTTATATTTTGTCTATTTCAATCTATAGCTCTATTTTCCAATGGTTTTGTATTTAAAATTTTCCTTAATCTCACTCTTTAATATTTAGAGCTTGGTTCTTACATTCACTTGCTTGAGATAGGCTATTTGATTTAGTGTTCAACACTTGTCACAAGCTTCAATTTGGTTGAGCTAATTCATTTAATGCCTAGGAGTTTAAATTTAAATTTTCTTCTTTTATAAAATCATTTTGTACTGATGTCAACTTGTAGAACCTATTACTAATATGTACAATTCTGTGTGGACATGAGATCTAATGTGGCTTGTAGAGCCATTTTAGAGTTCACTCGTAGAACTATTTTTACATTCTACAAACTTGCTCTTTGAAGAAGATGAGATGGGAGAGATATTTCTACACTTGTTTATTTAGCTGAATTTTGGTTTCATATGCTGGTTCTACAACCTTATGTGAAAGATGTTGTCATGGAAAAATGGAAGGAGAGCCTAATTCTATAGGTAAATTTTAGCTTTACAATCAACGTCCTATCTTCAAAGTTAATGTGGCTTGTAAGATATTCTTGAGCTTGTTTGTAGAAATAATTTTTGATTTTTCATGAAATAGTTCTACTCAAAAGGCTGATATCCAAGAGTTGATCCTCACATTTGTTCATGTAGTTGGACTCTAGTTCCACTAATAACCTTGATGATGTGGCTCATAGAACCAATTTGGTTTTCTCTTGTAGAGCCAACTTCTAGCTCTATGAGTTTATATCTCATAGAGGATGACATGGTAGAATGTTTCCAAGGTCTATTCATAGAGTTAAATTTCACCTTCATGAAGCCGACTCTACAAACTAATATGGTAGTGAGGCTTGAACGTTTTCAACAGCTATTCATAGAACCATTTTGTAGAGCCATTTTTAAACCTTATGTACTTTTTTTTATGTAGACAAATCATTTCCACTTGCTTAAAATGTTGATGTGGTAGAGCCATTTTTTAGAGCTATTTTGTAGGATCATATTTTTATTCTATGAAAGGCTTAACCCAAAGTTTCTTCTTTGCTAAGTAGAATTGTTTTCAACTTTCATCGTATATTCAACTTTTTGATCTACAAACTTACCTCAAAAAAATCCATGTGTTGTATGATATTTACATATAGAACTAATTCTGCTCTCCCTCTTTTTCTTTGACACTACGAAGCTAATCTAAGTAGAATTATCTTATAAGGCTAATTCTTGGTTTTACGAGTTTTCCTCTACATGTTGGTGTAGGCAAATGATGATGTACCTTATGAAAACATTCTAGCTTTCCTTTTGTAGGAATAGATTTTGGTTCTATGAATCCACCTTACTAAGTAGCTTATGTGGCAAAAGTGGGAATGCTTCTATGGAGTATAAGCTTATTATGCATAGAGCTTATTTCATAGAATCACTTTTTGATTCTACAAACCAAAACTTCCTAAAAGTTGACATGGCATATTCTAACATCGAAGAGCTCTTTTGTAGAAGTAATCTTTAGTTCTTCAAGCTTCCTCTTTACGCTGACAAAGCTTGTAGAAAAAATTCATAGAACTTCTCTTAGGCTCTACAAATTGGATCTCAAACTTGAAAAATAATGTTTTAAATTGAGCCTTTTTGAAAGGAGTTGACTTGGCAAAGGCATAAATGGAATCACTCATAGAACTATTTTATATAATCTTTTCTTTGCTCCTCAAGTTATCTACCATAAGATGAAGCCTATGTGGAAGAGCTAATTTGTAGAGCTACTTTCCAATTCTACGAGCCTATTTTATATAACCATTGACTTTGCTATAGAACCACTTCATAGAGCTATTTTTCCACCTCATGAGTAGGTTCTACATAAACAAACTAATGTGGTAGAATTGAAAATTAGTTATTCTATGAAAGAAAATCCTAACTCTATGAGTATTGCTTTAAACCTTTGAGCTAACATGATAGAGTTATGTTCGAGTTAACTCTAATTTTGACTTCATATGCGATATCATCAAGCTCACATGGCATAACTAAACAGGGCATTCCTTGTAGAGCTATTTTTTTGACTCTACGAATATGCTCTATGTTAGTAAAGACAATTTGGTAGGATCATATTCCACACTTTTATCTATCTAAAATTCTCCTTAACAAGCTAATGTGCAAACATGCTATAACAATCCTTTTCAAACTCAAATTGAGCCTCTTTTCTAAGAGTGAGGGTTTTCTCTTTAGTGCTCAATTATTTGTTCCATTTCACATTATAATGAAACTAATTCATAAGCTTTGTAATGCCATTTTTATGACCTCAACTTAACTTATAGTTAGGAAAATGTGAATTTGGGCCAATATTCTCTATTCTTGATGTCTAACTGAGTCATCTTGAGTAGCAGCTCACTCAAATTCTAATCATTCAAAAAATTACTATATATCTTCATTAAGACTTTTTCTAAAATTTTTGCTTAGGACTTGCCTTTCCAAAAATTTGATGCTTTAAACCCTAGCTCATTCTTGCAATATAAGATCAAATTTAAAAAGTGGAACTTATCTTTTGCTCCATTAATTAAATTCTTGAAAAGAGGATTTGAGCTATAATGAGTCTCACATTTAAAATTTCCCTAAACATTCACTTTACTTCTATCTAGGGCTTGATTGCTCCACTAGCAGCATGAGAAGAATCATGCCTATTATCATAATCTATTGATATTATATGAAAATGTAATATTATTTCAACAACACATCCCATAGCGTTTTTGTTACTCTTCTTATTCTTGTGATCTTTTTCTCTCTCTTTTTTTGGGAATTTCCAAAACACCATCTTTGTTGACAAAGTGTGTTGTCTCCCTTAGAATTTCTTTCCCTGTTAGAGGCATTAATGCATGTCTTAGTTCCTTCTTATCATTGTAATGTTTCCTTTGAATATGAAATTTATAGTTTACATTAAAGAAATGTTGATGACTCATGTAGCATAATTTCTTACTATGCTTTAGATATAGAGAGTCTATGTATACTCTACAATGTGGATGAGCAAATTTACCTTTTGTAATTTAACTTGAAACATTATCGTAGGTTGGAAAATAATTTATTATTCACAATAAAATTCCATACATCTTGAAATATTAACCTTTATTTGCATTGTAAGTTATTACCACTATTGTAAATATTAGTTTTAATTCATCAATTAGTAGCTGAAGGTACACATCTCTATTATGACATGGCTAGTGTGGACCTAGAATAAGAAGACTTAACATAGTATAAGGATGTTTTATGTACAAGCATAGTGGCAAGTTATATGTAAAAGTTAAAATATGCCAACATGTCCTCTAGCTACTCTGAATGTTGAATGAATTAAATCCACCTATTGCAATAGTGAGATGAATGTTTCTAGGCTCATTTGAAAAGTATAGATAAGTTTTCTCTATTTCTATCCATATAGGTGCATCTGTAATATGATGCATTCTATGATCCTTTGACTAACTTACAACATGCCATATCATTTAGATTGCATTCCCTAGATGTGCATCCAATAGTTATGGCCTTGGTATCAAGTGAAAATAGCAAAGTTCTTTAGCTGCAACCTTGTTATCTTTTTCTTTGACCAATGATGTAGATAACCATCTAGAAACAGTACATTTAGGGCATGACTAAATTTTGAAATTACTACTATTGAATAATATATAATCATTCGAGCATATAAAATTTTTTTCATATAATAATACTAAAACATAACATGATGGTTTTTAGCTCACAAAGTGAGAGCACTACATTATTTTCTAGAAAAATAAATCTTAGGAAATGTAGCAATTCCTAGTATGATCTCTTAGCGCAACCTAGCAATGCTTTGTAATTCCACATCTTAACAATGAAGAATAGTTTGTTTAACTTAGTGCATCTAGGATAAATTGGTTTTTTTTTTTGCTAATTCCAGCAACAAACTATAGTCACATGGTGAATCTTGTCTAGCATTTTCTTGAGGACATGATCCATTAGTACAATGATTAATCATCATATCTAGATAAACCATAAATGCATCTTGCAACATACCTACTAGATCACCTTGTATAGATGCTTCTATGTTGAACGTATACTATTTAGGACCTTCCCCATGATACCACCATATGTCCTCAACATAATTAGGATCCATGTCTCTATAGTATAAGTGGAATTTTATTTCTCCAAGAGGATGTTCACTGAAGTTGTAACATTGCCTACATGTGAAATGGATTAATCCATCCAACTATGTATTATTTGTAATTGCTAAGTCAATGAATTTATCTACAACATCAAATTAACTAGATGATTCTAGTGGTAACTTAAACAATGATTTATCCATTTCCCATCTACAATTGAAAATCCTCCATATCAATTAGGCATAAAAGAGTGAGATACAAAAATACTAGTAAAAACAATGGAATAATGTCATATATAAAGGCTTCAAATAGGATTATGAACCTAAATATAAAGGGATTCAAAATTAATGTAAGATAGAGAAACATGTTAAAAATATTTTATACATATGTCAATAACATTAGCTTGAAATGGATAACAACTTTAGTATTGTTTATCAAAGCAGCCTAAGTAGTTATAATGGTAAAATGACGAGATAAGAAACCATTTAAAAAGAGGCTTCATGGTTAATTTGACTCTTATAACAAGCACATCTTATATATCATTTCATTTCTAATGGTAGTAGTGGTTGAATTATTACCTTTATTTTAAACAATGAAAAAGAGATTTTGTAAATAAAATAAAATTTGCATTTGTGTTTCTTATTTTATTTTATTTAATTCCATACTATTCTCTTGTATGAAATGATTTAGTATTTTTAAGGGAAGTTTGACTAGACTAGAGTATGTTGAGAATTTCAACATAGAAAATTTGAGGACATAATACATAGAGAGTTCTTGAAAAAGATGTAAGGAATACCTTGCATGTTGGCTTTCATAGAGATCATTAAGATTGAACACTTCTGATGAACTATCCTAAGTCATTAAGAGACCTTTTCTAAATTATACTGGCCTTGAACATTATGATTTCGATGATTTTGTCAAAAAAATTTATGATTTTTCAATTAAAAGTAATATTTAGGATTGCTTTGTTAGGGTCATAATTTATAGTTTCATAGCCAATTGGTTATAGAAGTACCTAAACCACAAAACATTGAAGAAGGGAAATAAAGCCAGAGCTTTAAAATTCTTTGCTTTCTCAGAATCTATATTTGTATTTTGTCTTTTATCTAGTTGGAAACAATGTCATCTAATATTAGATAGAGTGAACCATAGTAGATGGATTCCATTATTTTGTCAAATTTATTTATGCAAAGTATATGCTTATAGAGTATGATAAGTGTTAATTCCTTACCTTTTTATCAAGTAAGAAGTGAATCAGGCTTTGGATTATGACCTCTCACATTCCCCTTTTTTTCATGAGCTTAAAAAGACAAAAGGAGTAGTCATTTGAGAACAAAAAGTAAAAAACCAAAAAGTTTGATTATGTCTTGAAGAGTCATATGTTGTATTATAAGCTTAATCTCAATAATTATAAAAAAATATCCTGAAGAGGAAGAGGTAGTAACTAGATTCAAATTTCATTTTGGGTAAGGTAGTTTTTCTACCATGTTATTCCTTTTGTGTCTCATAATGTCATAAAAAAGCACAGAATTGTGGTGTTTAAAGCTTTTCCTTGACAAATGAGCATCATGATAAGTCTAGACCATAGAATCCATGCACACCTCAATACCCTGTAGCAAATCAAACAAAAAAAAGTGTTGAGCTACATCTTAAACAGTGAGTGTTCAAATCAGTAGACTACCATTGCTATCATGAATCATGTCACAGTAGTTTCAATCTCATGCAACCAAGCTTTAAAATCTAGAATTGCCAAGAATTGTACAAATCTAAATCACCAATAGCTTTGTTTGAAGGCAACTAAAGCTAAGTTCAAGAAAATGAAAATGAATCCCTTAACAAGAAGGAAATTGATGGAATAATTCACATCTAACCATTTATTTCAAAGAAATGTACCTACACTTTCTGCACTACAATTTGGACAACCCATTGAATCTAGAAGGCAAAGGACGCATAAATTATTCCAACCTACCCTATGTAGCTTAGAGCAAAGAATTGAAATACTAAGTTAATTATTATGTTCCACAATGAATGAAAATGAAGTGAATAAATAAATTTGCATGTGGTAGAAAAGTGAATAGTGTCTTATGTTAAAAGTGCATCCTTACCAGAATTATAGAATGCATAAGTAGCATTAAATTTATTTTAACATATACCTTAAATAATAATGCATTTCTATCAAGGCCTTCTCCATGAAACTCATGAAATCACCTTCCTAATTAGTCCATGTCCATATGTATAATTAAACAATGCTTAAGTTAAGATAAATATGAAACTTCATAATGAAAAAATTAATCCAATACATACTAAGGTTACTAGACTAGAAACTAAGTTGTCAATGCCTATTGAATAACAACTACAAGTTAGTTGTATTATAACAAATCTATCCATGATTAACCATATTTAAATAATTTTTTTTGTTAATGTATATCCTATTTTGTGTGTTTTTTGAGTCATCATTTTCACAAGTGCAACTAGACTCTATCAAAGTGCTATAATGCTTACATAGCCCAGAATCATTTGGTTGATGTAGGGTCAAGTGTTTGCATCTTCAATAAAGCTTATGGTTTTCCCTCATTCTACCATTGATGACTTAAATATTAAAATACTAAAAACATTCATAAAACATCATAACAATAAAAAAATTTATTTAGTTCTTGATTTCTTAAGTTATGACAATTTACACTTTCCAACGAGATTATAACTATACAACATAGTGTTGCGCCATTGAAATTATGACTAAGAGTCATTTTCATTGCATTCCATGTGTGGTGTTGCACATGTCCCCAAGAGAGATTGTAACACAAGCATTACACCTATCTCCAAGAGGGATTACAATGAGTGTAAGTTTATTGTTATTTCATTCTTTATAATTCATAAACATATAGAAATTATAAAATATAAAATCATAAATATTTCTCTCTATCTCTCACCATGGAAACACAAGTTCTAATTATATTATATGTATAATAAAATCTCTTCTATTTCTTGAACACAATAATTTACATGATTGTTCTTGGCAATCAACTCAACATCATCTTTGAAGCTTATGATCAAATCACATTGTGATTTGAATGATAATTTTCATTGGTCTAAAACTGGCAGGACCCTTATCATTGAAGCTATTACTAGGGAAGGCATTGATGAATTATCTAGAAATACTTATACATTCTTAATTTTAACAATTATTTAAACATAGTATGTATGTTTCTTAGCATTCTAGGTAAGTTTTGGACACAAATGAAATAGCGAATGGATCTAAGAATGCATGAAGGACCTTATAAAATGATCAAATGATCAAACTTTGCCACAAGTTATTTTTACTTACCATTAGAACAAGTAGAAGAAGAGGTGGCATAATGCTAATGGGAATTTTTCAAAGGAACCATCTATGGTTACAATAATTGATCTCAGATGGCGCAAATTAACTTTAGGCTACATGAGCTTCACACATTTTATGTAGCTTTAGAGATAAACTTTGGTGATTACAAGGCTCATTACAGGTAAAAACTCTAAGACTAGATGGCAGAAGAGGTAGCTTGCCATGGCTTTTCATCTAACCACTCAAATGAGGAGTAGGATGAGAAATCAAACATCAAGGTTAAATAGCCAATTCATCATGAATGTCCATGGCCAAGGACCATTAATCCAAATGTTAAAAAAAACCATGAGGATGATCTCCTCTCCTAGTTACAATAGCTTCGTCTATTAGGATCATCTAGTGATGATGATTCCCCCTTATTTAACTACAGAGTTTATCATGAACTTAATGAAGCTAAGTAGATTTCACAAGAACATGTTCATGATAGTAGGATCAAAAGAATCACCATGGATAATATCCCAACATACAAAGGATATACCAATGATGATCCCCAACTTCATTTGCAGGCATTTGATAATGCTTACTATTTTCAAGGAATCATTCGTTATTGGCAAAAGATGCAAGTGTTTTCCCACATCTTCATCAAAGAAGTAAAAACCTTGTACAAATCCTTGTTGCCCAAGTTAATTTAAAAATGGGAAAACATGGTTAAAATCTTCTATGTCAAATTTCAAAATTATGCCTGCATTTTCAACATCCAAAAGGACATGGCTAGATGAAGGTAAGGAGATTGTGAATCAGTAGACATCATAATGGAGAGATATCTAAAAATAGTCCATATTGTTCGGACCATGGCTTTAGCCAAAGAGATCCATTGATTTATATCATGGAAGGTATCAGGTAGGAGACAACAGAGTGAGTTGATATGTATGTAATGGACCAAGTAAACACAAAGTTTGTGGCCTAAATTAAAGAACTCCTAGAGACCATTGCTAGCATGGAAAGAGAGTGGAGACAAGGACATTCATTAAAGAGGTATAACTATGATTGCACATGTAAAAAGAAGGCCAAAAGCATTGAAGGTACCACTAAATCTTCCACTATTGTTAAGGCCTTGATGTGAGATCAAGTCAAAACCTAGAAGGCCTTGATAGGCTTGGCTCACTAGGTGAACTAGGTTTGGGATCTGATGAACAAGAAAATGACTAAAAACCTTAAGGACATTGACTATAGGATGGTCAAAGTAGTAGTAAAAGTACTTATACCATTTGGACATAAAAATAAGTATGAAGACAAGGGCAAGGGAAAGCTCTCATCCTCCAAGGGCATAAGAGAAGATTCAGATGAGGCTTCCTAATCCTCTAGTGAGAAGAGTCCTTGCAAGTATTCTATGGACCCTTGTGACTCATAGTGTTTTCTAGTCATGGCCCACATGATTGGTGAAATGGAATAAGATAGGGTACATTTCAATCACAAATTTATCAAAAGGAAAACAAGGAGAACTCCCTTCCATGACCAAGCATACTATTATGGAGGTATGTACTCACAAATCATGCAACAATATCCACAATGACAAACTCCAAATCCTTGGGATACTATCCATGTTCCCTAACTCCAATATAATAGCAAGTGACATATTCTTCAAATCCTTATGCTTAGGGTATCTACGTAGGTACTTATTCATTTCAATAAATGATACCCCAAAAATGCTAGCCTACTTTAATCAATCCTACCTCATAAGCTCCTCATCATTAACAACAAATTCTACTACTTGATTTGATGCAAGGTGGGATTCTTAGTCAATCACAATCAAGACAGTCCAAATCTTGTGATATTTTTCCTTTTGCATTGATCCAACTTCCACTTATGCTATTTAGTAATATTATCAAGCCCCTATTGATTAGCTGCAAAGGAAAATTTTAAATCCCAAGGAAATTTTTTGGTAAGCATAAACATGAGTGTCATAAGGCTAGGTTCACTCTATCCTCTTCTTCATGTGAAGAGGATAATTCTTCCAATAGAGCAGGAGTATGAATCCAATAGATTCCTATACCATTCCCTCAACACTATCAAAATGAAACATCCACTTTACAAAAAATTTCTTCAATTGTATATGCCTATTTTAGTATGATGGTAGCTAATGGTAGTAGTGTTGTGACCATTACTATGTCTAAGATGATCATGGGGATAGTAAAGAAGGTCATTTTCTTGAAAAGAAGATAGATCTTGGTATCCCCATGATGGAGATCCAAATCATTAAGAAAGATCATTGCCTATTTATTTGTGACTTTGGTTTGAGATTCAACATCATTTCATTATAGTAGTACCTTGAATAGGAGCTCTACTCTCTCAAGGATACTAACATTAGGTTGGAACTAGTAAACCAATCTTACATGTATTCCATGAAATAGGTAAATGATGTTATGATAACTTTGGTGGGATGATTGTATCATACAAACTTCTTAGTGATAAAACCAAAGAATAAGGTAGAAGATAGCTTCCCTTTCATCATGAGAAATACTTGGCTAAGAACTATTCATTCCATGTTAGTCTATCAAGGCCTTTACCTTAAAATTAGCAAGAAAGATCTAACTAGGAAGATGCATTATAAGCAAATTTCATGTGATCCTAACTAGTCATGTGGGAAGCATGATTGTACTTGTTGTGCCATGAAACATCTCTATATCATTGAGATGTAAATTGTATTCTAGTTGAAAAGCCTTTACCTAGTCCCATGATGAACTCATAGGAATTGACTCCTCCATCTATTAGCACCACATATACATAAACTTGAGCATCAAAAATTGATGAATACTTTAATAAAGACTTAATCCTAATAAGCGAGATCTGATGAAAAGAAAAATATTCTATATCCTATAGGTTGGCTTCCTTCTATTTCTAATAGTGATTGGGTAAGTTTGATTGTAGTCACACCCAAGAAGGAGAATGAATGAAGAGTTTGTGTTGGCTATAGGTTGCTAATTGTTGTCACCTTTAAGAACCATTTATTATTACCCTTTATAGACCAAATATTGAAAAACATCTTTAGTTAGTGATAAATTATGTTTTTCATATGCTCTGATATCAGAGTGGCTATGATATTTGGTACATGATATCAAGTATGCAATATCGTGGCCCAAGATGTGATATCGTACATTCAATATCATAGGGTTACTCCTAGGTCTATAAATATAGCCCCCAAGCACACGATTGAAAGTAGTTTTCAGCAATCAAGTAGTGAAACTCTTGTAGTTTGTCCATTTGAGAGTTAGAATATTTTCCAAGTGCCTGCAGTAGGAGGTCTAAGTATGAATAGATCTTTATTCAAGCATTGATATACCTGAATGAACCATTGTGTTGGCAATAAATATGAACTCTTCAATTCATCCTTGCAACACTTGAGACTTTCTTTCTTATGCATTTATATATTGTGATTTCATGTAGTTTACATTAATGTTATTCATGCAGCAATTAATTTTGATTAATCAAGAAACTCATTAAAATACACAAGTGCCACCCCTTCAAACATACATGTGACACTTAGTAGCTCAGAAATGGTTAGCATTTGACAATACAATAGTGTTTACAGAAAGCTCATGATGTGTCCGAGAAGTGGGAATAGTTACTTGTGTTAGGCTAGATAAGATCATAGCTTTCTTAGCACTTAATCACTCTCACTTTTATTCTTTTTCTAGGTGAGTAAATTGATAAAACACAAAATAATAAAAATTTTATGCCTCAATCACACTTAACCATACATTTGCATTCCACAAGTGGGACTATGAAGACAATGAACAAATAACACACATGCACTATTTACTTCTAGCGTACTTGATAATTAAAGTCTACGAAATTTGACCAAATTGCACATGAACACTTGTGATTCATATGGTTGGACATAGGAATACCTCACCACTCATCATTGGCATTGTTGTCGGGGACTTTAGTTCTACATGCGCTATCTAAACTGAGTGAAACTTAATAACCTCATTGTTTGAACCCTAAGGGTCGAATATTATGAAAAAAAAATAGAATTATAATTAAATTAAACCTTAACTGCACACTGCCTATAAGTCCATTAACATAAAATCTCTTCTTTTCATAGGAGCCTATCTCTACCCAGGGTAGACTAGGTGCCTCAAAAATACTGGGTGGTATATGCTCATCCTGATGAGTATGTACTAGACTTCACCTTCATCTTCCATCAAGATGGAAGGAAACATTGTATTATTGCTTGATTGATCTATTCTAGTAATGCTCTAGCTAATGCTTGCACAACATGGGCTTCAACATCTTCATGGAGAGTATGAGATGCAAGATCCTGATTCAAGGGATTATCATCCCATTGAAGGACAAAGGTTAAAGGATCATTAGGTAGAGCACTAACACGAGCTTATGAAGGGCAAGGGGTCAAACACTTTTCCACCTCCACTTGGCCCATTAGATGGAGGTGACTACTTCTTTAGTGATTCTCTTCTCTTTGACTTTGTTTATGAGGCCCTCAACCAGAATGTGCAATCCACAATTCATAATCTAGGTTCTGGTTAGAATGGATCCAATGACAAAAATGGATCTGGAGAGGCAACTCATCATAAGGGAGAAAAAGGAGGTCACGATCACAATCGTTGTTGTGATCATGAAAGGTAGGATGATAGGCATCAATGTAGAGCAATTTTTCCTTCCTCTTCCCCTTCATCATCTTATTCTTCTTCTTCATCTAACTTAGATCACGGCTACAAAGGGAATAACCATGATGGAGGTGACCGATGGGACTAGAACAACAAAAGGAACCATCAGGATAGTTGTAACTAGAGGCATGGACAATCAAGAGAGACCCATCATAAAGAAAGAAGGGCTAGTAGAGAACATTGTATGCACCATCACCATGGCCTTGATGAACCTCTACTCAACACTCAAGGCATGTTAAACATAGTAGAGGCTATGAGGATTCCAACAAGGCACGTAAAGAATATCATAATAAAGAGGTTGGACATGAACAACATCCCTCGGTTTGAGGGAGGATATGATGTTGATATGAAAAATCATCTCTAGGTCTTCTAAAAGGCATGTGCCTTGTAGAATATTGAGAATGATTGGTAGAAGCTGAAATTATTTCCAAGAACACTCATAAAGGAAGCAAAAAATTGGTATCGATCCTTGGAACTAGAATCAATTAGGCGGTGGAGTACAATGTTGGAATTGTTCAATGAAAAATACCAAACATACTCTCAAGTGTCCAATCTAAGGAAGTAGATCCAATTGTGGAAACAAAGAAACCATGAGCCCTTGGATGTTACTATTGGCCAATACTATTCTCTACTACATAGGTATCCCAGCCATGGATACTCTTAGCTTAATCAACTTTGCCATATCATAGATGAGTTGTGGTCTAAAACAAGGAAAACCGTTGGCATCTATGCCCAAGGGATATTGACAGAGTTAAGTGCCCATTGAATCTAAAAATTAATTAAGCAGGTAGCCAAGGAGGAGGGAGAATTGAGAAAGCGAGAGAGTGCATAGGAATATAACAGGGATCCTTCTATCCATAAAAAGGGGGTTGAATTTTCTGATAGTGAGGATGAATTAACCAGAGATGAGGTGGCTAATTAAAAAACCTTTCCACTCTAGAAATTTCAATCTAAAATCATAGCTAAGGTTGACCAATTATGGGACTCTATGGACAACAAGTTTCAAGCTATCTTAAAAATTAGTGAAGAGTCCAAGAAGCAAAGTGGTGAGTGTAAGCGTCGAAGACATAAGGAAGCTGAACATGCTATATTTAAGGGTAATTGTAAAATGGCTCTAATAGAGATGGTTTCAGATAGTGAGTTAGATGATGATGGTGGATGTGACATTTATCAGTATGAACATCCATAGGGATGTTTCCCAATTGTGTTACACTTGTAGGAATTTAGGGTGTATGCCTTACATCCATGACTTTCACAAAGGCAAACACACAAAAGATTGCCTTATCTACAAGGAAATGCTTAACAGTTCCACCAACCATAGCAACACTATCTAGTTTGAACTCCACTACAACCCTATGAATTTTACTAGCAATGGCAACAACCATAATCATGGGCATTGATACCTCCAAGATAGCAACACCCTTACTAGCAGCTAGATCCCTATGGTTACTATGTTTAGTAACCTTCATCTCCATGGGACTTCTCTAGTTATGTTGTTGCTTACCAACCTCACCACTATCCTCTTGAAATATACCAATAGTCCTATCCAAGGAGGGATACCACCTACTATGCTCATGCTCCTCCTATCCTTGTACATACTCCTACACAGCTACCACCTACTATGCTCATGCTCCTCCCATCCTTGTACATACTCCTACACAGCTACAACCTACTCCATCCATGCAAGGTGAATTTCCTATCCAACCATAGTAAAGAAATGCTATGAGGGTGGTTAATCTATAACTAGTTAACCCACTTGGTGGGTTAGAACCATGAACAATGAAAAGATCCTTCTTCCAACCTCATAGTCCACTAAAGCCCTAAAATACATCAATGGTTGGTAACCTTGCTCCTCCACCTTCCTTTGTCTCACCTTTATCCGAGTCCCCTTCAAACCAAAATCTCTCTTGAATCCATACTATAATGTTAACCCATGATGTATCTAATTGGATTTGAGCTAGTAACTTGCCTAGGAAGTTAGCTAATCCTAGGAGTCCCCTAGTATATTTGCAAATTACTAAGAATGAGCCTTGTAAAGCTCTTATTGACTCTAGTTCTATCATTAATTTGATCTCACATGAGATGTACATAATGTGGAACCTTCCTTCCTTGAAGAAGAGCAACATCTAGCTAAAAATGATGTACCAGTCCATCACTATTCCATTGGGACTAGTAGAGGATATCGCAACCACTATTTATGGGTGGTCATATCTTGTCAACTTCCTAGTAATCAAGGTGGAGAACTACAAGGGAGACTTCCCAATTATTATGGAAAGGGCATGGTTAAGCACCGTTAATGCCAAAATGGGCATTAGAGATCTTTCCTTGAAGATATTTTAAAAAAATGAATTTGGAAAGATGGAGAAGAAGAGGATCCCATGTATCGCGTACAAAAATTTAGGGTTTCATTGTATGTATAATTTATAGTCAGTGAAGCGAACATCTATCTTTGCATGTAAGTAGTGTGCACCAAAATCTGAAATCCAAAGATGCCTGTACATAGAAGTCACAAAACAAGAAGGCACCAAGTGGTTGATAGCTAATTCTAGTAGTAGTACATTATGCATGGAACCTACTGAGGGCCTAACATATAAATATGTTGCAAGTATGGATGAACTCGAGCAAGTTCATCACTACCTCTCTGAAGGAGTAAATGATGATGTTAATTAGGGAGAGTAGGAGATTCTTGACAATCTTAAACAAAAACCTCTTGAATTGAAGACACTCTTGGCTAGAATGGAGTATGTGTTCTTGAAAAATGGAAGGTTGGTCATAATTAATGCCAAGCTTGCTATAGAACAAAAGAAAATGTTGATGAAGGTTGCGGAAAAATGGTTAGCAACCTTTACCTAGTCATATTTCAAGCTCATTGGTCTAGATCCAAGAATATGCTAGCATTGGATATACACTAACCTCGATGTTAAACTAAAATGTTAGCCATAGCAACATTTGAATCCCTAATTAAAGTATATTATCAAAGAGGAGATTGAAAAACTCCTCCAGGTGGGATTCATCTACCATGTTGTAGACAATGAGTGGGTTTGTCCACTCATGATTGTGCCCAAAAAAGAAGGCAAATGGTGGGTGTGCATCAACTTTTGGTTGCTCAACATGGCAACTTTCAAAGATCATTTTCTGTTGCCTTTTGTTGACCAAGAGCTAGACACCATTTCTAGGCATAGCTATTACAGCTTTTTGGATAGTTATAGTGACTATAAACAAATTTGGATTGCATTAGAGAATTAGAAAAAGATGACTTTCACAAGTCATTGGGGAAATTTTTCTTACCATCAAATGCCATTTGGTCTATGTAATGGCCCAGCCACATTTTAATGATTTCTCGTTAGCATTTTTCAATAACAAATTGGCAGTTGGGTAGATATCTTCATGGATGACTTTTCTACCTATGTAGCTATGTTTGAGCAAGCCCTAGACCATCTTGAGTAGGTGTTGAGGAGATGTGTTGAAACAAACCTCTAGCTCAATTAGCAAAAGAGTCATCTTATGGTCCAAGAAGGCACATTCTTGGGGCATCGTACCTCAAAAGTAGGAGTTGAGATAGATCCTAAAAAATAAGGGTCATCTAAGGAATAGCTTGTCAACCTAAAATAGTTAAAGAAGTGCAGTCATTCCTTAGTCATATGGGCTACTATCGGTGCTTCATCAAGAATTTTTCCAAAATCATCAAGCTTTTGGTGAAATTAACAAAGAAGGATGCATCATTCATTTGGACCCCTACATGTGAAACAACATTTCAGAAACTAAAGCAGAAGCTTGTTGAAACCCCCATTCTACAAGCACCTGATTTGTCTAGGCCATTTCATGTGATGACTGATGCATCAAATTATGCTTTGGGGGTAGTGCTTACATTGATGGATGATAAAAAAAATCCATATTACATTCACTACATAAGATGAAGTATTGTAGGTGCATAGCTGAACTACACCACCATAGAAAAGGAGTTTATGGTAGTGGTGTTCGCATTAGAGAAGTTCATGCACTATGTGCTTAGGTATAAAGTGTTCATGCACATAGATCATAACACCATCTTATTTTTAATGAATAAACCAATGGTGAGCCCCTGTGTCATATGGTGGCTCATGATTTTGCAAAAGTTCGATCTCATGATGGTAGATTGAAAAGATGTAGAGAATGTGGTCACTGACCACTTATCATGACTAAGATGGAATGACAAGGAGAAAGAGGATCCATTATCTGATCAGTTTCCTAATGAATTTCTCCTTTTAGGGGCGATTAATGCATAAATGCCTGATGAACCAAAATGGTATGACACCATCCTCACTTATCTGCTCAAGAAAGAATTGCCGCAAGGGTTGGACACTAGAAAGAAATAACAGTTTCTTCAGCAAGTTAAGCATTTCATGGAAATTGACAAGAACCTTTATAAAGTATATCCTGATGGCTTGGTATGCTAGTGTGTCCCTAACACAGATCAACTACACATTCTCTAGGATGCTCACAAAGCCCCTTGTGAGGGCCATTATGCACTGCCATAAAAATCCTCATGGCAGGATATTACTGGCCAATAATCTTCAAGGATTCACACCAATTCGTTCGTGCTTGTGATCATTATCAGAGGGATGGTGGAATGAAAACTTAAATGAAGGGGCCACAAAAATCGATTCAGCCTCTTGAGCCATTCGATATTTGGGGCATTAACTTTATGGGTCCCATCACACCTTTGTTAAATAGAAAGACATATATCATAATCATAGTTAATTATTGCACTAAGTGGGCAAAAGTAGCAACCATCACCAACTGTACATCCACTAGTGCTACTCAGTTTTTACAAAAAAAATGTCATAAATAGGTTTGGTGTGCCTCATGCATTAATTTTTGATAATGGAACTCATTTTATAGGTGCCACTTTCTGGAAACTTATGCAGTGCTTAGGGGTTGAGCACAAACTCACAACACCATATCACCCCCAAGCCAATGGTCAAGTTGAGGTCACTAATTGGAAGATTACAAAAACTCTAATGCACACCATTAGCAAATACCAAAGATACTGGAGGAAAAAATTAAATGATGCCCTTTGGACCTATCACTCCACATGGAATCTTCCCATAGGTTATTCTTCCTATGAGCTAATGTATGGAAAACTACCAACATTACCCATCCAATCCAAGCTTCGTACACTCTCTACAGCTTGTGACATTGACCTGAATCTAAGTTTAGCATAGGAAGAACGATTAATGAACCTCAACTTACTAGATGAAAATTAGTTAATGCCCATATCATCCAATGAAA
Source organism: Gnetum montanum (assembly GCA_015680685.1). Taxonomy (NCBI): domain Eukaryota; kingdom Viridiplantae; phylum Streptophyta; class Gnetopsida; order Gnetales; family Gnetaceae; genus Gnetum; species Gnetum montanum. The sequence goes on from MNCI01014507.1 coordinate 354,388, forward strand.
TGTATAAGGCATTCAACAAGGAATTCCAGGACCTCAAAATAAGAAAAGTTAAGTTTTAACTAGGCAACAAGGTCCTCTACTAGAATCTTACACATGTACCCCAATGAACCAAATTTCAAACGTTTTGGGAAGGACCTTACATTATTGATGATAATTTTCCATATAGGGCCATGATTATCTATAAACCTGATAGCTTAGAGAAGAAACAATTAGTCAACATCCAACAAGTGAAATCTTTCCATGAGCCTAAGCCAAACAACTCAACAAACACCTTGACAGATGGACAACCACACTCACTCTTTTAGATCTCCCCCTTCCAACTTAGTCATGGGGGATATGGCCACCCATACTAAAACCTTACGTAGCTCCTCAGTCTTTTGACTTTTTTTTACACATTTTTGGTTTTACAACTTTGTGTTTTTATATTCTTTGTTTTACATCTTTTTGTTTTTCAGGTTATTGATCTTTTCTAAGTTTTTTTTAAACCATCATTAATATAGTTTATATTTATTTCATATTCTTTTACTTTCTTTTATATTTTCTTATGTTTGATGTGTCTCTCTACTCTTTCTACTAATAAGGTGTTAGGTACAATGGTAATGTGCTACTCGATGGTGGTATGTTTCATTTGTAATTTCATTGTTGATGTTTGGTTTCTGACTTTGAATGTTATTACTGACAACTAGGACATGGTTTCTTTGCATGTAATAGGCAATGAGTCCACATCATACACCCATCCACATACTCTATGGTTTTCCATATTTTGGAAACATGTAGTTTCTTTTTCATTAATGCAACTTTAATAAATTGGTAAGTTGTGTAGTTTCTGGAATTGGGAAGGAATCAAAGGTTTGGACAGGGTGTGGCTTCAAAGGGATGTGGTATTCTTCATGATTTTCTATTTTCTTGTGTGGGGGAGTGTCCTTGTGATCCTCTCACCGTTCTATGTCATTTCACAATAGGAAGTCAAATAAGTCCTTGCATAGTATGGTTCTCATCGAAAAAAAATAGAAAGAAGATGAGGATTCAAAGGACACCCCTTGGACAAAATAAATGTGAAAACACATGGGTCTTTGCATGGTGTGGTTTCCATTAAAAAAAATGAAAATTCAAAGCACATCCCTTAGACCAAATAAAAGGGCTACAAGCACTAGTTGTGGGACTTATCTTGTCTCCTCTAATTAAGGCCCTTTCTCACTTCCTACTTTCTCTCCAATTTGGAATGGTGGTTTTTTTGTGGGAGCATTCTTGTGTCTCAGGGGATGGACTAGTCTTAGAATGTTGATGCGAAGTTACTAAAAGTGGTTGATCTTGGTTTGGAATAAGGATGGATCCTACCAAGTTATTTAATCACAAACTCCACAAGGAACTTCATGTGACCATAATTAGGAACTCAATTCCACGCTCTCTATCATCCATCTATGCTTTTCATGCCTCACTTCACTACCAATTTCATGTTTTGATTCATTGTTTCGGTTTGATGTGTCTAGTTTCTTAGTCAGTTACTTCTAGGTTTTTGTACTTAACATTCTATAACAATTCATCATCCATGGTGCCCACAGACTCCTTGGTTTGAAGTTATGAAAGGGCATAAAAAGCTTATGCCTACTTTGGGGATGACCCACTTGCATCTCTTTTGGTTTAGTTAAGTTAAGTTCTTTACCCTTAGACATTGTTACAATCAAATTCTTTTTATTTACCCCATCCATGCCATCCAATTGTACGCATCTTCACAATTGTTTTTAGTGAATTCCTTATTTTTATTATTGTGAATTTCTATACCCTCTTTCCAGTGTTCCTTGTGTTAAGATTTTTCTAAATTTTATGGACTGCTTCTCTTAATTAACCCATTCGCAAATATTACCATTAATACTATCAAGCAACCAATCTATCACAATCACAACTCAGCTAGATGAAATCACTGATGAGACAAGGTATTCAGTTGTTATCTATTACACTTTATATACTAATCCTTGATTTTTTTTCACTATAGTGGGGAACATGGACTGGAAGTGGGACTATCTTCACCAAGGAGGATGCAACAATATCACTCATAGGAGATTGTTTAAGACCATTGGATCTTTTCTACCTCTCCCTCATTCTTCTATTGCCAAGAAGGGTTGGATGTCCATTGGATCCGAGGGTGCTCTTTTCTTTGGTCATGAACACCTAATTTTGTACACAATTGTAATGTTGTATGATTGGGCACCTCTATATTTGTCTATTTCCTCTATTTCACTCAACATGTCAGTCGAATAGTCCACACCTCCTAATATATTTTGTAAAGGACTTGCTCCTCTTCTTCTATACTCAAGGACAATTTTTCATTTAGTCATGGGGGCATGATAAATTGTGTTTTTCATAAGCTCTAATATCTAAGTGGCTACAATATCAAGTACATGATATCGGGTATGCGCTATCGTGACCCAAGATGCGATATCAAACATTCAATATCATAGGGTTACTGCTGGATCTATAAATACAGCCCCTAGGCACACGATTGAGAGTATTTTTTGGCAGTCAAGTATTGAAGCTCTTGTAGTTTTTCCATTTGAGAGTTAGAGTATTTTCCAAGTGCCTATAGTAGGAGGTCTAAGTATGAACAGATCTTTATTCAAGCATTGATGTACCTAAACATACCATTGTGTTGGCAATAAAGACGAACTCTTCAATTCATCCTTGCAGCACTTGAGACTTTCTTTCTTATTCATTAACATTATTCATGTAGAAATTAATTTTGATTAACCAAACAACTCACTAAAATACACAAGCATGACCCCCTTTGAACATACGTGTGACACTTGGTAGCTCAAAAACGATTATCATTTGACAACCTAGTAGTGTTTACACAAAGTTCTGGATGTGTCTAGGAAGTGGGAATAGTTACTTGTGTTAGGCTAGATAAGATCATAGCTTTCTTAGCACTTAATCACTCTCACTTTTATTCTTGTTCTAGGTGAGTAAATTGATAAAACACAAAATAATAAAAATCTTACGCCTCAGTCACACTTAATCATACAATTGCATTCCACAAGTGTGACTGGGAAGACAACAAATGGAAAACACACACACACGATTTAGCTCTAGCATACTTTGTAATTAAAGTCTATGAAATTCAACTAGATCACACGTGAACATCTATGATTCGTATGGTTGGGTGTAGGGGTACCTCACCATTCGTTAGTTAGGATTACTATAGCTTTCTTCATAGGTACTCTAGTTATAACTAGATCAATATGGCATTAAAGAATCAAGCCAAAATTTGCTTCATTTATCCACTAGGAACTTTTACCTTTAAACACATGCCCTTTAGGTTGTGTAATGTCCCATCCATATTCCAATGACTTGTGATGTCTATGTTCCAAAATTACATTGATAAAAGTATGAAAGTCTTTATAGATGAATTTTATACCTATGGAAAATCATTTTAGGAAGCCTTAGATATTCTTGAAGCTCTTCTATGCCATTACTTTTAATTAAATCTAAAGTTACATTGAATAAAGATATAATTGACGGTGACTAAGGACATTATTCTTAGCCATAAAGTTTCAAATAAGGGGATTGAAGTTGATCCTAACAAGATCTGAATCATCAAGAACATGACACAAATTTCCATGATGGTTAAATAGGTGAGATCTTTTGTTGTTCATACTAGCTATTATCATCTATTCATTAAAGATTATTCTAGAACAGCTAGGCCTCTATTTGAACTCATGAAGAAAGATGTTTTGTTCTTTTAGAACAAGGAATGAAAAAATGTCTTTTAATGTTTGAAGGAAAGGCTAATACAAACTCCTTTATTGCAGAGTCTTAACTAGATTCAACTATTTCACATAATGAAATATGCTTATATTGTTTCATTAGGTGTTTTCTTAATGTGGTTTGATGAGAAGAGAAGTCCCTACTACATTTACTATGCAAGATAAAGAATTCTGGGGTCTCAATTAAACTAAACTATCTCAAAGAATAAGTTGATGGCCATCATTTTTGCACTTCAAAAATTCAAACATTATGTTTTGGGGTGAAAAAATTTCATTCACACAGATCATAGCACCAGTTGATTTCTCATGAACAAACTGAATGTTAATCCTTGTGTGATCCTATGGTTGCTTCTCTTCTAAGAATTTGATCTTTACATGATTGATCACAAGGGTGCAAAGACTATGGTGGCAAATCATCTATCATAATTATGAATTATCAACAAGAAAAAAGGTGTTCTTCTTAATGACTTTCTATATGATCATATTTATAAAGTCATTTTCAACTTGAAGAGTGAAGGTAAATGCCCATGGTATATAGACATTCTTAATTAGCTAGTGGCCCAGAAGCTTCCCCCTAGGTGGAATAAATGCAAAATCCAATGATTTCAACACCAATTCAAGCCTTACCTAGTTATAAAGGGGCATCTCTACAAGAGATGTTTTAATAGCCTTATAAGGTTGTGTGTTCCTAAAGAAAGATAACCATCATGGTGTGTTCCTAAAGGTCATGTGTTTTAATGTGCATCATGGTGTGTGTGGTGGAAACTATGCTAGAAAGATGACCATGTCAAAGCTACTATTCATGGGCTATTTTTGGCCCACCATGTTCCGTGATGCTCAACACTTCATGTGTTGCTATGACAAGTGTCAATGTCAGGGAGATATGTCCTTGCATATGGATGAACCATAGTAGTGGATCTAACCACTAGAACCCTTTAACATATGGGGGATTGACTTCATTGATTCCATCTCTTCAATATCCAATGATAAGGCATATATTATTGTATGCATAGTCTATTGTATGAAGTGAATGGAAGAAAATACTATTAAATATTGATTATCTATCATTGTAGTGCACTTCCTTCAAAAAAATGCACTTTGCAAGTTCAATATGTTGTGAATCTTAATCTTCAATAATAGTACATATTTTACTAATAAGATTTTCAAAAATTTATTGTAATCTAGTGGAGTTAATCATAAGTTAATTTCCCCTTATCATCTATAGGCAAATGGCTAGGTAGAAATTACTAACCATGAAATTGTTAAAATACTTAGGAAGATAGTTAGTAGGTACAAAGAGATTGAGCCAACAAGCTTAATGATACTCTCTAGGCCTATTGAATGACATGGAAAAATCTCATTTATTACACATTGTTCAAGCTATTATATGAACAAGTTCCATTCCTAGCTAGTGATCTTGAAATGAGAACCTTAGGTAGTGTTAGAAATTTTGGTATGACCTTAGATTCTACTAAAAAAGAGATGTTTCTTAACCTCAACCTCCTCAATGAGAATCATAAAATCATCTTGATGCACAATGAGTTAGAACATTCCAACACCAAGGCTCATCACAATATTTGTACCAAAGATTTTGACTTCAAACTAGATGATAAGGTGCTCTATTTTAATTTGCTATACTTGGCCCAATTAGATAAGTTTTAATTTCAATGGAAAGAATCATACATTGTTCAAGCTATTATATGAACAAGTTCCATTCCTAGCTAGTGATCTTGAAATGAGAACCTTAGGTAGTGTTATAAATTTTGGTATGACCTTAGATTCTGCTAAAAAAGAGATGTTTCTTAACCTCAACCTCCTCAATGAGAATCATAAAATCATCTTGATGCACAATGAGTTAGAACATTCCAACACCAAGGCTCATCACAATATTTGTACCAAATATTTTGACTTCAAACTAGATGATAAGGTCCTCTATTTTAATTTGCTATACTTGGCCCAATTGGATAAGTTTCAATTTCAATGGAAAGAATCATACATTGTCCATACTAGTCACCAATGTGGAACAACACATTTGCCATCCTAATGAGCTCGATAAAATCTTCTTAGGTAATCGGCAATACTTGAAGCACTATAGATAATATCTTTCTTCTCTAAGAATACATAATGATCAATATTATATTCTGCACATAGAGGTCTCTTAGGTGATAGACATGGATTAGTTGTGAGGAAGGATAATCCATGCCAAATTGATTTTTTCTTGCTTTTTCACTATCTTGCTTATGTACCTTAATAAAGTGGGTGTATGCAGCTAGTATTTTTCATATTTTTTTAGCTTAATGATCAATTATTCATAATTTTTTTCTTCTTAATTGTGCTTGTATGAGTGAAAAAACCAATTAATGTGCTTATGAATGCTCAAACAGTAATCCAATGATGGATGGATGAGTTGCAAATATGATGATGATGTGAGAGTACCAAATGGATCTAACATGGAGCTTGAATCAATGGAATGTTCATGTAGAAAAATTCATCCATCCATCTTCTATCCATTACTAGTCAACCAGGCTCAGATCCAGTAGAGAGTTAGGACTCATACTACAAATTGTTGAACCTAATGCTACTAGAACTATGGCTTGGTGGTGGATGCACATCTTAATATGTAAGCTCTAAAATCTTGGAAAAGTGCTTTGCCACTAGAAAGAAAAGGGTATATCAATGAGGATCCTTGTGAGCACTGAATGGGTCTAATTGGTGTAATCAAACCAAGGTACAAATGCTACTCACCCTAGTCAAAAGAGGGTTTAGAACCTACGTGTATCATGTGGTGAGGGATGGATTCTCATTTTGTGCAAATCAAAGACTCAACATGGTGATCTAGCACTCCTATCATTCCCATGATCCCCATGCACCATCAAAAAACCTCTTGTTATTAAAAAAAGAAAAGAAAAGATGAAAAAAAATAATGAATGATTGAAATGAAAAAAGATGAAAGATTAAAAAAAATTGAAAAAAAAAAGGAGAAAATAATAATAAATAATAGAATGATAATGATGAAAAGAAGAGATGATGGGAGGAGAAATGTAATCCCAAGCTTATAGATCCATAAAAATTGGTACTTTTACCACATCAGACCAATCTTGTAATTACTTAACTAAATTAAAGTAGGTGGTTAAACCAATACTCATGTATGCCTTTTTCATGTTTAAACAATTTTCTCAATCACTTGATTTCCAATGTTATAGTCCAATACAATCTCCTACTTCATCCCTACTCATGGCTATGAAGGCATTGAAGTCTATCTCTTAGAAAACTTTGGTATAATCAATTGCTACTTCCATCCAATTTCTAAATTTATCTATTTTCAAGGGTCAAAACCCATGATCGTTGACATGAACCATGGTCATATTCATCATCTTTTGATCATAGTATTGTAATTCTTGTTGGAATTGGGATCAATTAGCATAGCTATAAGAATAAACAAGAGGGTTCTAGTAGAGGAAAATCTGATAAGCCTACTATGCATACATGCACAAATAAAGGAAAACCAAAGCAAAATCATGAATTCTAGATATTTTGCAGTACACTGACTTGATTCAATTTCACCAATGGTTAGATTAAAAAACAATCAAGGTTATATGACATAAGTAGTGATGGGTGTTATGATGCATTCAGAAGGGGAACTTGCAAATCTATCCCCATTGTGTGGATAAGTAGTAGTGAGGGGATGTGGTAGTGAATCTCTCATAAGGTGTAGGACATGCTTATATTCTACATGAGCTAATTGAATAGGTGGCTAGAGATCTAGTAATGTTGCACTTTCACCCTCTCTCTCTTGTTCATATATATTCTCCATTTCTTCCATTTCATTTTTTTGTCCATTGTTGTGTGTGGTAGGAAGTTGATTAACTGGATGAGATTCAACCATCCAAGGGGATAAACTCACATTTGATCTTAATGTCTCACTAATTCCTAGGGATCCATAGTGTCCCATCAATAGGATTCATAAGGGTAAGAAAGGTAGGTGCTTGCTATGGGGAGAACTCACTTATGAATCTTTGGTGGCTTGGCATTGTAAGCAAGTGAGCTCAAGCTTAACTCCTACGATGGTGGTGGTTGCATGACATACGGTACTTGATTGATCTTTCATGTATGTGATTATGACTCAATGCGCTTAAGGGTTTGACTAGGATTATCTTTTTCTATTTTTTTTTTCTACTTACACATTTAATTAGATATTGGATGTTGTGAGTTTGGTTTGTTGTTTTCTACATTCATATCTTTAATTGTTGTGATGGTGTTCTTTGGTGGATGCCTTTACTTAATGTTATCTAATGCTAGTGTCTCATAACTTAGTCATGGAGGAGAGTTACTATTGAGTATGTGATTTTTTATTTGATCTTATCCATCATACACATGTATGTGTCTAGCATTGGGATGTGAGTTTGTTCTTCATATTTTCTTTGGAAATTATACTTATGGTTTTTATCATGCATGATTTTTTTAATGGTGGTTTAATACCTACATATTTCACATAATTTTAAACATGGTTGTAGCTTCACATGTTTAGGAAGGTATACTTCTATGGGCCATGAAGACAACACCATTCATTTCCATTTGAAGAAAATTTGTTCAATCCAAAACCTAAGAGCCTCGCTCAAAAGGAAGATTCAAAGATGAAAAAGGATCACATTCCCTAATTGTAAGTAGGAAACATGCACAATAATTAGTAACTAGATATGAACTGAAGGGCATATTAAAGATCACTCCATTAGGATAGAGACATATTTAGCTTTATAGGCATGTTAGGAATTCTTGTCAGCCATCATTGCCTAATCCTTTTCTCTTAATGTAGTAATTTTCTAATATGTTCTATATCAAAGTATTATATAATTGTATTCCTCTGCATTAACTTTGTCATGTGTCTAGTCCAAGACCTTGTGCCTTGAGTGTTAAAGCTATGTAACTAGCTTTATCCATTCATGGGGGAATGATGAGACATCTAATTGTAATTTGTATGCTAGGTGTATGTCCTAAACCTAGAAAATGTTTCATACATCCTATGTTTATAGTCTAGTATGTTTAGTAACATTTTTTGGCTTTTTGAGATGCATCCTTTCCCCCTAGTTTATACTTGGAGGTTGCATGCATAATTCTAAGCTCTCTAGGACATTTTGGCTTCATTAAAATGTCTTAGAGCTCTTTTAGCATGTTTTCTTAGGTTCTAGCTTGTACTTGGAATTGAAAAGCAAAGTGTGATTTTGGGGGAGGTGCACTAACTACCCTACATTAGAGCAAAGCTTTGTTCATTTGATTGTTTCATGTGATTGCTGAAGGTTATCTTGGATTGTGTTAACGGACATTTGTTGATGTCTAGTTGGTAACAAACCCTCTTCATTTCTACATAAAAACTATAAATACCTTAGGTGAGTTCTTTCACACAATCAATTTATACTTAGATATTTCTTCATTTTTTGGCATCTAGTTTATCTAAAAAGCTCTTCCTCCCTTGGATAACTTAATTTATTTTCCTATTTAGTATGTGTTTTGAGTCATCACTTTTGCAAGTGTGGCTAGACTCTATCAGAGTGTTGTCATGCTTACATAGCCTAAAACCATTTGGTCGATGCAAAGTCTAGTGTTTGCATAGTGAATAAAGCTTATGAATTTCTCTCATTCTACCATTGATGTCTTAAACATTAAAATACTAAAAGCATTTGTGAAACATTAAAATAATAAAAAAACATTTATTTAGTTTTCACTTTCTTAAGCTATAATAAATCACCCTTATCCAAAGAGGTTATAACTATCTAACATGATGTTGGATCATCAAAGTTGTGACTAAGAGTCATTTTCATTACACCTCATGCGGTATTGTACATTTCCCTAGGAGCGATTGCAACACGAGCATTGCACTTGTCCCCAAAAGGGATTGCAATGTGTGTGTGTTTATTGTTATTTTATTCTTTATAATTCTAAAATCTATAAAAAGTATAAAATATAAAATCATAAAAGTTCTCTCTATCTCTCACTGAGGCAACATGGATTGTAATTATATTATATGTATTATAACATCTCTTATATTTCTTAAATGCAATGATCTACATGAGTGTTTTTGGCAATCCACTCAATATTTTCATTGAAACTTATGATCGGATTGCACTACAATTTAAATGATAATTCTTATTGGTCAAAAATTGGCAGGACCCCTATCAACCTTCTTGGATGTTTTTCATTTGAAATTCTTTATTTAATAATTGTTAAAAATAAAATTGTCTTTTACCAAAATTCTTTCATTTGCCTCCTTGATGCATTTAACATGATCAATGTCCTTACATTTATTATTTGTAATTTTTTCCAATTTATATATAAAATTTTCTTCTTCATTTGTTCCTAATTTCTCATAAAAGTTTCCAATGCCTTATGTTTGGCCTTGGCTATTTCTATTATTACCTCCTTTTTTCCATTATGTACATCAACCTATTTTCTTGGTTTCTACTTTATTATGATCCCTTAAAGCATCTTTTTGGATAGGATGTTGTACTTGATCACTCCATGACCATGTCTCCTATGGGATGTAGTTTTTGCCTTTTGTTTCACCTAAAATGTTCTTTCTAATTTTTGGAAAGAAACTTTCCATTTGGCCCCAAATGAAATTCATAGAAAAATCCCAATTCCAGGTGCCTTGTTGAAGCAATTGTTTTTTCAATAAGGTGATGTTTTTCTTTAGATTTCATTATTTTATGTAATGAGTCCCTTTTATCATAGTACATTTGAAGCTATGTATAGCTAAGTCCATGATCATTAGTCGATGTTAAGTTGCAAGGCATTCTCCAAGTATGACATTACAATCTTCGCACATGGCGTAGTCTCTTTTACCCTGCAAGAAATAATCAATTTATGTTTTATGCATACCACTCTTATATATAATTAAATATTTTGTCCTCTTTTGGAGATAAGTATTTGCAATAGCAAGGTGATAAGTACTTACACATTATAGCAATGAACTTCCTACACCATCTAGTTTTTAGTATGAAAACTCCCCTTCCCCTACCTGTTGGTGGATTCCCATAATATTTATCTTACTTTATACAAGGACATGTAACAAATTCTGTTACTATAACATATCATTAGATGGCTAACGTATATGATATTTACATACCAATATGGAATGGAATTCAAACCCTTTACAAGCACTAGGACCCTTCATTCGTTAACCTTAGTTAATCTTAATAAGTTTGAATTAAGTATCCAATGATAAAAGGAAACTAAAAATTTTCTTTGTTATGTTTTGAATATGATAGTAATACAACATTAAATAAAATACTTAAATATGCTCATGAGAAGTAGTGGGTAGCTCATTGTGTTATTCAGTAAAAGATTGCTAATTTAAGTTACACATGAAGTGCAGCATCATTCTATTAAATATATTTAAGGTGTATAAAGAGTGAAATCCCCATTGAATAAAAAGTTCCTAAACCACTGACCCTTTAGGGATCTTTCATAGGCACTAGCAAGCTTACACATCGTAGAAGTTACATATTGGCAATGAATAGCCTAGTGCGAAAATTTAGAGCTAATTAACGGTTCTTGATGATGTCAGTCTCTCTCTAGGCCAAGGCCCATCTCCCACAAATGATCCTCTCAAGCTTGGAATTTGGATTATAGTGGCTTGTAATTTAATTTTATTCAACGTTTTCATAGAAAATGTGAAAGTATTTTGACAAGTTTTATATTTTAAGAAAAAGGGTTTGGAATAAAATAAAATAAATATAATTTGTAATTGAATAGGATGATGATTCAATTATTTGTAATTGGTTAAAAAATTTCATTTTATTATTGCATTCCCTAATTTCTATGTCAATGCAATAATGCTTTAAAGCTAATTCCAGTATTGCGACTTAATTGTTACTTTAATTCTCAATTATGTATCTTAATTATTCTTGAATGATGTTCACCTACACTCATAAATTATAGTGTAACTTAATTATTACTTTAATTTCCACCTATTCGAGTAGATTATTCTTTAAGTGATGTTCACTTAGACTTGTAGATTATGGTTGGGACTTAGGGTTATTATGAATTGGATATATAATACAGCTATTCCAATTTATAAATACAAAATATTATTTGATACTAGTGTTAATAATATATATTATAGTTAATTAAAGTATAGGTGACAGTCTTATTCCTGTATTTATAACTGGAATGTTATAAAAGTTCACATTCTTCAAAACAGATAACTTAAAACAAGAAAATTCTCCAAAACGTCTAAAATAATCATAAAATTCCAAGTCTGGATCCTCTGCCCAAAGGCAAATAAAACTAGAAAACAACACGTTGGTGCAAGCACAAACACAGGGTGACCGCCGTAAATCTGTCTAGCTCGGAATCAATCTCGCTCTCGCTTTTGGGAATACAGTTTTTAAAATAAATTTCTGGTGTTCAAGCATGTCCCAACACTGTTGAAAATGAAACAAAGGTGACCTCTAAGTTGTTCCACTTTCAAATGTATATTCCATTTCAGTGGAACAAGAAGACTCTACCGAATCATGCTACGCTATGCTATGCGAGGTGAAAAAGGAATATCCATATTGCATGAAGTTGTATTAATGTCATGGTGGAAAAGTAAATGGCGGAATTATTATTAGCGCAAATGCCATCGGAATTACAACTACAGAAGCAAATAATAATATGTGAAAGCAGCATGACCTGTAGCAATACGTAAGCCAGGGCAGCCCCACAGAATCAGGGACAAGACCCAGCACCAAGAAAGACAGCTACGGCCTGCAACGTTGGCCACACGCCACAAAAGCCACGGCCTTCGTTAAGGCAAAAGCAAGCAACCAAACAAACAAACCCTTTTTCGTATATGCAAAAGACGACACTGCGGTGCACATGCCCACTCAACTTTTTTGGGTGTCGTTGCACAAAACAGCGCAACACCAATCACGGTATCCGCATGTATGTGTTGCCTTGGGTGCAGCGCGCCAGCTCATTACTTGTCTCCACTCTCCACATGCCCTGTAAATGGCACCACCGTCGCAAATGCTCCTCCACAGTCCACACACATGCATGCATCCCAAACAAAGCCAATGCCGATCACTATGGTGATGACGTTTTTGCTGATGACGTTGGCAGCGGTCTATGATTTCCACACTTCTCTCTCTGTGTTTTAGCATTTTGCTCAAGCTACACAATTTTCTAACAATTTTCTAGTGTTATAACCTGCGCATCAAAAGAATCTGATTCATAGAAGCAAGGAATCCAGGATTTGTGATTCTGAATGTGTTTGGGTACGTGTGCCTCAAGAAAAAGTGGGGAGGGGGAAGGGTTCATAGCGGGGACGTGATAGAGAAAATTTAAATATATTAGTTTTTTAAAAAAATTAAATCTCATATATCATAAGAAAACATTGTAGAATATAAAACAAGTACAATGTAAATCTAAAATATTGTTAATGCTTAAAAATTACACAAAAGATTGCAATATCACCATTAAATTGAAACCAAAAAATTTGCAAAGGTATGGAGGGCATTGAATCCATTTCCTTATTCAAGAGCCATAATCCCGCCAAACATATAATTTCTGCAGCAACCAAAATGATAGCAATAAAATAAAACCTTTTTGTTACTTATTCTAATCTTTCCAAGAATTAAATTAAGCCTCAAACCTTAACCAAATTTATAACAAATCACCTCTGTTAATATTTTTGTTCAATGATAACCTGTGAATAGCTGTAGGGCCATGTTGAAGATGACCACATTACAAGAAGACCCAACTTAACTAAACTAGGCACAGCCCAGCAACTCACCTCACCGTAGGTGAGGATCAAAAACCTTTAGGACACTGGGAATCGGCACTAGGGAAAGTAAAACAGAGTGCCATGAACTTGCAAAATTTGATCTGAGAGTGCCATGATTTTGGCTGCGTGTCCTTCCTTCCAAGGTTTATTTCAAACTATAGTTACCAAATCATTTGGGTGTATTTCTTTCTGATCCGGGCAGTGGGTTATATTAAAAACAGCAGCTTTAGAAAGCTTGGTTATGTTCAGAACAGCAGCCTTAGAAAGATTAGTTATGTTCGCTGCACTTTTAAGGTTCAGAATATAATTAATAATCCACAACACCTGAAAGTGTCCATACATTTCCTTTACTATGATCTGAGAAATATCGTCTGGGAGACTTCAAGAAGAATTTGGCTGCAGGATTTGGGTTCTTCTGTGTGCTAGGGATACAGATTTTCCTGCGGAATGGAAGTTGGGAGTTTGACCAAAATTTGCGAATGATTCGACTGGCGAGTCACGGGCGATTTGGATTCAGTGGTTCGGCGGTGCAGTTGGCAAGGCAAAGTTTGAAAATGATGCATCATCCCCGCAACTGCCCATGCATGTTTCCATATGCGACGTAAAGGATGAGGCGTTGACGTTGATATCTGCTTGTGCCTATCCGGCATGAACCAGATGTAGGGTCGCACAAGGCCTCGCTGAACGACAATGATTAATGAATTCTGTGGCCTGTAGCTAGCCTATCGAGGTCGATGTCCAATCATACTCTAAGCATATCCTGTTCTCATCCGAATCATCCTCAGCTGAGAAGACATCGATTTTTAGAAGCTCGTGTTTGTAATAAAATTTTAAATTTACGTAATGAGTAGTCACGTGAAAACAGAAAATGAAAATTCAATATCCGGTATGATAAGTTATGTAACAAATGCAATGTTCTTTGTTCTCGGAACAAGGAAAATGTTAACAGCAGGCTTCACTCATCTAATGGTACAACAAAAGTAGTGCTCATCAGATGAATAAAACCTCACACTAACGCACTGAACAGAAAAACACGGATTCTTTTTACTTTGTTAAACTCTTTTTACTTTGTTAAACTTTAAATTGATCCTGTGGATTGGAAATCTAGAATGTTGGAAAAAAAATTATTGTATAGAAAACATTAGCCAAATGGGACAATAACTAAATTGCACAAGGAATCAAAGATGCAAAAATAAATTCAAACTAATCTCCAACCAACCATTGATGTCTTTGCATGAAGTTGTTGCAAGGGAAGTGTTTTGATTCTTTTATCTATCACACTAATGCTTAACAACAATGGTGTATGCAGACTCAAAGCATTTGTGATAGGGACCAAATCTGTAACGCTTTGATTTCTTTCAATATCTTTGTTTTTCCATTAAGAATATTTTATAAACTAGAAAAATGTTAGATACCAAACTTTTAGTTTAAATGTCAAATATGAGACCAATATTGTGGTAATCATTACAAACTATTGATTTTCTTGTAGCAATCACTTTTATGGAATTGTTACAAACCATCTGTTTTCTATAAATAGTTACATTCTCCCACTTGGTCTCTATAATTAAATTAATATCTATGAAACCCCAAGTTTAAGAGATGAATACATAAATCATGACAATAGTTCCTTTAAATGTGAGTATTATCTTCTATGTATTACAATATATTAGGTCTTAAACTTAGTTCCTTATTTGGTAATTAAACTTTATAAATAAACCCAATGTTCATTTTAGGTCATGTCATATGTAAATTTTCTCTAATAACTATATGTGTAAATTGAATATGAGAAAATATCACAATTTAATAAAAGATTCATTAAGACTGTAAAATTGTATGTAAAAATTATATTATTGAACCAAGTTCCATTTGAACTACATGATTCTTAAATGACTTTGGTGGTATTGTTTGTTCAAAGGATCAACTATCATCAATTCAGTGCTTATATGCTCAATGACCACTTTTTTTTTCTTAACACACTTTCTTATCGCTAAGTACTATATGTCAATGTGTTTACTTCAATTGCCACTGTTTATTATTATTAGTCATAAAGAAAGCAGCTAAATTGTCACAAAACATTATCAATGTTGTAGATATAAAATCTACAATTTTAAGGCCCGATGTGAAACTCTTCAACCATACACTATGTGAAGTAGCTTGAAAACAAGAAATGAACTCTGCCTCCATTGTGGAAATTGCAACCAAGGTCTGCTTTCCACTTCTCTAGGACATGGCTCTTCTACTAGCATAGAAACATTTCAAATGTTGATTTCCTTAAATCAACATAGCCAATAAAGTTTGAATTAAAGTAGTCAATCATCTCCAGATTATTAGTTCACCTATACATAAGCATGTAATCTTTTCTATCTTGAAGGTACCTCATCACCTTCTTTGCAACCCTCCAATG
Organism: Gnetum montanum; assembly: GCA_015680685.1. Taxonomy (NCBI): domain Eukaryota; kingdom Viridiplantae; phylum Streptophyta; class Gnetopsida; order Gnetales; family Gnetaceae; genus Gnetum; species Gnetum montanum. The sequence continues at coordinate 370,316 of MNCI01014507.1, forward strand.
GTCAATGCCAAGATTACTTTGATATCTATCCAACATTTCCATTGCAAATGCAACGTTAGATCTTCTACAAACCTAAGGATACATTAGGCTTCTAATAGTTGAAGCATATGGAATGTTGCTCATTTTTCTTTTTTCTAAATCATTCCTAGGGAATTGGTTTAAATTGAACTTGTCACCCTTCACAATGAATGCTATACTCGGTGAACAATCTTTTATCTGAAACCTCTCTAAAACTTTATTAATATAAGTTTCCTACGAAAATCCCAGAATATATCTAGATCTATTCCTATGGATCTTAATGCCAATGACATAAGATGCCCTGCCGATATCCTTCATGTCAAAGTTCTTAAAGAGAAATTACTTCACCTCATATAGAAATCCATTATCATTGGTCACAAGAAGAATACCATTTACATATAGGACAAGGAAACAGATTTTGCTCCCATTGACCTTTTAGTATATACATTGATCCATTATGTTTTTTTTTTCAAAACCAAATGAAGTGATGACATCATGAAATTTTAAATACCATCAACTTGAGGCTTGTTTCAATCCATATATGGATTTCTTAAGCTTGCATACTAGTTGATCACCACCACTAGAGGAAAATCCTTTAGGTTGTTTCATATATACCTCTTCCTTTAGATCACCACCATTGAGGAATGCTATTTTCACATCCATCTAATGTAATTTGAAATCAAAATAGGCAACCAATGCCATAATCACACAAATGGAGTCCTTCTTATATATAGGAGAAAAGGTCTTTGTGTAAATTATTCCCTCGCTTTAAGTGAACCCTCTAGCAACAAGTCTTTCCTTATATCTTTCAATGTTGCCTAATGAGTCTTTCTTTGTCTTGGAGATACATTTATATCCAATGTTTTTTACACCATCAAGAACCTTGACAAGATCCCACACTCCATTAGATGACATAGAGTTTATCTCATCTTTCATGGCATCATATCACAAGTCAAACTTCTTACAACTCATGGCTCGTGAAAATGTTTCAGGATCAATTTTGGCTTCTATGTTGTAGTTAGAATCCTATAGATACACTATATAGTCACTAGGAATCATTGATTGTCTTACTCTAGTAGATCTTCTTAATGTTGGTTCATCATTCTCTTGAGGAGCATGACATTGAACAAGTTGTTCAATAGGTTTTGGTATCTGTTGTTCAGCTAAATCTTTTGCTTCTTGATCAGTAGCCTATGAAACTTCAACGACTAGTTGTTGTTCATTACACATTTTTCCTCTAGGTGTGTTGTGTATAATAATTAGTTTATTACTTGAAGTAGAGGGTTGGATGTTTGCATGATCTTTCTTAAGAAAAGTGTTCCAAGATCAATTTCTTCCACTAATTAAATCATTCTTAAGAAATTTCACATTCCTTAATTCCACAAAGCTAGTAGTATGTGATGGACAATAAAATCTATATCCCTTAGCTCGTTTGGCATATCCAACAAAATACCGACTTGTGGTCCTTAGGTCTAGCTTCTCTTCTTATGGATTGTAGACTCTTACTTCACATGAGCATCCCCAAATGCGTATATGTTGCAAACTTGATTTTCAACCTTTTCATAATTCAAATGATGTCTTTGAGACAACCTTAGTTGAAACTTGATTTAATATATACACAGCTGTCTTGAGAGCTTCAATCCACAAGGACTTAAGAAGCTTAAAGTTGCTAAGCATACTCTACACCATGTCTAATAATGTTTGGTTTCTTCTTTCTACCATACCATTCTAGTCTAGAGAACTAGGCATAGTGTACTGGGCAACAATTCCATGCTCTTGAGGAAACTTAGTATATGGACTAGGCACTTGTCCATCATTAGTATATCCACCATAGTATTCACCACCTCTATTAGACCTCACTATCTTTATTTGCTTACCACACTGTTTCTCTACTTTAGCCTTAAATACCGTAAAGACATCTAAAGCTTCATTCTTGTTATGAAGTAGGTAGAGATACATATATTGTGAGTAGTCATCAATAAAGGTAATGAAATACCTTTGACTAGACACATTCATATTTGGACAACAAATATTTGTATGTATGATCTCTAATATGTCTAAACTTCTCTTGGAACCTTTCTTTAACATATTTGTTTGCTTTCCCTTTATGTAGTTCACACAAGTGTCAAAGTCAATAAAATCTAGGCTACTAAGTAATTCATCATTAACTAATCTCTTTATTCTATCAATAGAGATATGTCCTAGTCTATGATTCCATAACATAGAGGATTCTTCATTCATAACACATCTCTTAACACCAGCACTATCGTGAACATGCATAGAAGTATAATAAGTTTCATTTTGTAAACTAATTTTGAAAAGATCATCCGTTAATGTACCATTTTCAATAAGTTTATATCTATAATATAAACTAAATATAGTGTCTAAAAAATTAAAAAAAAATCCTAATGATATAAGCCTTGAAATAAAAATTAAATTCGTTAAAAAAATTGGAATATAAAATGTCTTTTCCAACTCTAAAACAAAATCACTACTTAAAACTAATTTGCATGTTCCAACTACCTTCACATGTGAGTGCATCTTGTTGCTTGAATAGATGTACAACTCACTTCCCACTAGCTTCCTTATGTTTTGCACCCCTTGCAAGGAATTAGTAACATGGATTGTAGAATCGAAGTTAGTCCACCATGTGTTATGGTCAACATCAATCATATTAGGTTCAAAACTAACAAGTGAGAATTGAGTACCTTTCTCTTCAAGCCATTTCTGGTATTTAAGAAAATCCTTCTTTACATGTCCTTTCTTCTTGCAAGAAAAGCATCTAGATTCCTTCTTAATATCTACTTGTGTAGGTACATTGCCCTTCCACTTTTATTTGGCTTATCCCTTATTCTTTCCTTGTGTAGCCATATGCACACTTTCTCCGACTTCCATAGCAAGTCTACCCTCTTCTTGTACACACATGATTATTAGTTCATTGATTGATCATTTTTCTCTATGTGTGTTATAAGAAATCTTAAAGGGTTTGTACTACTATGGGAGTGCATTCAAGATGTAGTACATAAGGAAAGACTCTAACATCTCAACCTCAAGTGTTTTCAGTTGAGCTGCTATATCCCTCATTTGCATGATGTGCTTACGCACACCACGAATTTCAATGAGCTTCATGGATGAAAATTTCATTATTAAGGTGCTAGCCAAAGCCTTATCTGATGACTCAAATTATTTATCAATTGTCTTCATCAAAGCTCACACATTATCATACTATTCTAATGAACCACACATACTAGCTAAGATCTTGATCTTTATGAACATGACATATAGGTGATTAGATCACTCCCATTTTTCATAAGAACCAACATGATCTCATCAGCTTGTTCCTGTAATGGTAGGTGGTTCATCCTTATGGATAGCATAGTCAATGTTTATCCAAACTAAATGAAGGAAAATCCTCTCTTTTCACACCTTATAATTATCACCCTTTAATTTAAGAATGTCACATTTAAAATTAAAGTAGTTCATAGGTTGTATAACTGCATAAATTAAAACATGGTTATGTTAGTAAATTTTAGGTTAAAATAATATATGCCATGTTTACCAATGTAAATCATGCAAAAATATGAATCAAATGACATAAAATTTCCTGTGGGCTAAATTTTAATTCAAACAAATTTCTATATCCTTATGATGAAACTATTAAATTATATCCCTTTTCTTAATCCCTATAGGCAAATTAAGAAAAATAATTTAATACATCATCCTGAATAATCATATTAAATATAATAAAAACACGTGGGCTAAAATTTATTATATTACATATAAGTAATCACAATTTAATGTTTATTTACCTTATGTGATCAAAAGCTATTAATATATAATTTTGAATAAATAAAGATGTTATGGCTACTCTCTAATTATACAAAATTATATAGATCACTAGTCACAATTTTTATCCCAAAAAACTTGCATAGATCAATATGTCACTTTATAGATATATACAAAAAAATGTGCATAAAATTAATTATTTCTTAATCAAATTACCAAATTCTAACATTTCTAAAAAATATATGGTAATAAAAATAAGTTATTTTAGAAATATTAATAATAAGCAACTTTATTCTCATACCAGAACATAGATGTGGCTATCATTATAATGGTTATGTGATAGAGCTATCCTATTAGAAAATACAGACAATAATGTAGGAGCTATACTAGGAATATTGGCTGTAGAGAGCCACTGTAGGAAACATAGAGGCTACTCCACACATGTCTCAGCCTTATTGGCTACTATTCCAAAGCATGCAATCCATCTTTGTAGGTGGGGCACTTTTTGCCATGTGGCCTAAGGACTTTTCTTAGCTATCTTCCAAGGATAGAGGTTGAAACACCTCACTACCCACTTCCTCTTGTTGGATTCTCCATCCAATAAAATTTTTTGACAGTGTTTTCAAAGTGAAAAAAATAAAAAGTGAAGGAGATAAAAACACCCAACTATCTAGAAGACTATAAACTCCAAGCTAGGAACCACTCCATAAGCCATATATCTATTTTACTACATTTATTAATTTTGTCTCATAGAACAAATCCAAAATCAAGTGCTATACATAATTTCATAATAAACCTTTTCTAGTCAATAAATGAATTGACTTAAATTCACCCTAGTTTGACACCATTAATAGATGAAAAATCAACCCTATTTTAACATCATTATAAGAATGGAAAAAAGAATATGGTTAAGCATCAAGATAAAGACCAAATCAACCTTTGATACCAATTGTTGGAAAAAATATTATACAAAAAACATTGGCTAGATAGCATAATAACTGAATTGCACAAGGAATCAAAGGTGCAAAAATAAATAGAAAATAACCTCTAGCCATTGATGCCTTTTCGTGAACTTGTTGTGGTGAGTATTCTGATTCTTTTATCACATCGACGCTCAACACTGATGGTGTATAAAAAGTCTGAGTAAACTGTAACATTGCCATGATTTCTTCTAGTATCTTTGTTCTCCCATCAAGAACATTTTATAGGTTGAAAAAAATGTCAGTTACCAAACTTTCAATTTAAATGGAAAATATGAGACCACTCTTGTGGTAACTATTACAAACCATTGATTTTTCCATGATGGTCACTTTTATGGAATTGTTACAAAACATTGGTTTTCTGGTAATGGTCACATTTATGGAACTGTTACAAATCATCAGTTTTCCTATAAACTGTTACAGGGTTGATATCACAATGCTTACGAAGACAATAAGTAGATTTCACCCATCAATGAAAATAGTCCCACCACTACTACACCATAAAGTATAAATCTTGCATATGGTTCAACTTTGGATTTATTCCTTCTGAGGATAATGGTGAGAAAAGTTCCCTTTCACATCTATATCTTAATTTAACAATTTGTCATTGTCAATGAAACAAAGAGACAATTAAAGGAGAACATGCTCTTGTAGAATAATCATTACAATTCACTAGAAATACTACGATTATGTAGATAATTATAGGCATAACATAGGTACAAGATTAGGGACTCACAGCTAACAAAGAACCACAAGGATGCTTATGTGTATGAAGCATATGTTCTTTTTAGACACATACTTCTATGAAGAGCATGATTTCATTTTGGTAGGGTACTAAGTTCTCAAAACTCTGGTGCCTGTCAGCATTATTTTGTGAAGTGTCGTGTTAAGAAAGATTGGTTGGTTTCCTATATTTTAAAAAATGTCTTTCCTCCAACATTTGTATATATGAAGCTTTTGGCATAGATATTCATGGCCCCACACATCTGAGCATGGATAACACAAATCTACCATTAATTTTTTTTTTGAAAAAAACATATGTGAGCCTACATAAAAGTTCTTGGTCTGCACATTATTCTATAAATAATATTTGCACACATTCATATTTTCATCTATGTTTTATTTTTTATTTCTTAATTTTTATATATAAGATAAAGAGAAGAAATAGGAAAATAGAAAGAAGATCCACAACTAAAATTAATGGTAGATTAATACAACTAAAATTACCTATTTGTAGGGGGAGGGAGGTTTTTGAAACCAAAATAATTATAATATAAGTACATCCCAACATATATGGTCCAACTAGAACTTTATACCTCAGGATTGCCTAGTATAATTAAACCAATGACTTAGAGCTTTTAAATCAAGAATCATATAGCTAGACTAACACCTCAGTGTATGCTTCAAGATTATCTCTACAAAATACCCTCCAGAAATGGGTACATGAGATGGTTGCTTTGTAGGCCACTCCCCCTTCATCAACATAGTTACATTTTCTAGCCTAGTGGTATGGGTCTTGGCCTAGTAACCCTAGGTCACAGGTTTGATTCTACCAAGTAGGACTAAGTTATAAACTTCTATAAATCTTGGGGTGTATCTATGCTTGATTTATTTTAGGTTCCATCACCCCAAAACAACTATTTTTTTTAGTTTAACACCATCTTGACCCTCAACCTCCTTACCCTCAACCCAAAATAGCTACATGATCTTTAATATGTGGTTCAAGTGGTTAGCTCATTATGTTATTAAGCAAGAGGTTGTTAATTTAAGTCATACTTGAGACATTATTATGGAAATGAAAATACTTAATTACATCATTGTGAGCCCACAAAGGGTAGGTCTATAAGACAAAAAATATTTATTACATGGCTCTAATATCATCATGATGTGTCTTGAACATCTCACCAAGAAAATGATCTAGAATAGACAACTCCAACTCAAACAAATGTGGAAAAGTGGTTGTTTGACTACTATATTTACATCTAAGAGAATTAAGGAAAGAACAATTTAGAAAGATAAGTTCTTTCTCTTTCACTACTACATATATACAAGATTTACAAATGTGTTATTCTCTTTGAAGATTAATCCATCTTGTTTCAATCAGTATATAGTAAGATCCTACACATGTACATGTAATTACTAGCTTACTTTGTCTAGAAATAGTAGTAGATAAATAAGTACATAACTTTGTTAAAGATCCTCCTTAGATATTTGCTGTAAATAAAATTATTTTATTCCACATGATTATTCCCACATGGACTTCAATGCCTTCTATTTGATCATTATTTTCATATTCTTAAAGATCAAATTTAAATTTTAATCTTCAATATTCTATTTTTAAAACCATTTTTTCCATCATTGAACCATCCTTTTTCCTAAAGTGACCTTATAAAATTTTATAGACAGGTGGACACTAGGCCTTCCAAGCATCTTTTTATAAACTTGTAAAAATTTCTTACAAGATATAATTTCTATAGGTATTATACCTACTTTTGCTAATATAATATCACATGAGTTTGAGCCTTAGTCTAAAATTCCTACAACAAAAAAATATACATTTTTATAATTACTCTAATGTATCATGTTGGCTATATGTCTTATGGTATTCCTATAGTTAAATTATTTTAGATTTTGATACCCTCCCAGAAAAAATATATAGCATAGTCATGAGGGTTGTAATCATGGTTAACATTGTTAAGTTGGTAACTACATGTGGCTTGTGGTTTTTTTACTCACCATTATGTCTTCCAAAATTTCTACAAATATATTGAGTAAAAAACTTTTATTTGCATCACATTATATCTAATAAACTAGATGTAGAAGCTCACCATCTCTTAGCTACTATTCTAATCAAATATTAAAGTTCTATCAACAAGTTTCATTTAAATTCACATTATCTTATAATTAAAAGTGGAAGATGTTTTCAACTTTGATGAAAAATCAAATAAGAAAGCTACATTGATGCATGCCCATTAATGTAGCCCAATCCACATATCCTAGAATGTGTTGATGCAATTATGTCAATGCTTACACAAGAATTGCCTATATAAATTTGCACACCCCTCGCATTTACGATACCTTCTAGTCATCTTCTTAGAAAAGCTCTTACAGTTTCTTTCTATAGAAGTTAGAATATTTTTCCTATGAATACCCATAGCTTGGATTCAAGTGATTGTACAATATTTTATTTGAGTGCAATCATACTTGGAATCATTTGTATGAATGAAAATAAAGTTGAGATTTCTTTTATCCATTATAGCACTTAGAGTAGCATAAATCTACTTTTGAACAATTTACTTTCTTGTTATTAAGTAATTAATATTATTGTTCATAAGCAACATAAGTATGCCCACTTCAAGCATAATTTATTAATGTTTGGTAATCCCAACAATAGATACGTGGTATGCCCAGTAGTGTAGACTTAGTAACCTAATAGCATTACTATATATTTAGGATATGTACGAAAAGAGGGAACAGATGCTTTACATTAGGCTAGTTAGTTAATTAAGTAGCTAATTGATTAGTTAATTTATTAATGTAATGTTTGTTTACTTAATCATTTAGTTAGCAAAAAAAAATAAGCATAAAAATAAATATCTTATGTTTGAACCACACTTAAAATGTGCAAAGATCAACACAAGTGTAGATTGGGAAGACAACAACTAGGGAATACATAAGTCACCATCTAGGAATATTAGTTACTTAGGTAAATAAGGTCTATAGAATTTGATCAAATCATGTGTACATGCTAGTAATTCTTATGGCTAGATGTAAGGAATACCCATTACTCATCATTGGCTCCATTATGAGGGACTTAGTTTAGCAAAATATGCTAAGTATTAGTAGACAATGAATCCATACAAAGTTACCATAAGGAAAACTAATGATATATCTTTCTGATAAAATAATAATAATAATGTTCTATAAAGGCACACTTTATCAAAACTATAAAAATGGCTTCTTCTGGTAGGGATGATTCACCATGACATGTCGATGATTCAAATCAGTAGTATGACATAACCAAAAGGACTACTAGTAAAAAACCTCAATAGCTGAAACTAGTTTATGCCCATTTGGGTCCCTACTATCTAGATTCTACTTTCATTCTTCATCAAGATGAACAGCTATGATAGACAAATGTGGAGGATAACATTTTGTTATCTCCCTATTGGTTTGTTACGAAAATGCTCATGGTAAATATCATGAAGCTAGGAATCAAAACATCAGGCCCAAAGTATGAGGTAATAGAGCATATGTCTATAGAGTATTAGCCAATAGATGCCCAACTTAGAAAAGAATAATGCATAGTGGCATGCTATGAGGCCTCTAAGAGAAATAAGGACCTAACACCATTGTTTTTGCAACCACAAAACGAGGGTTCTGAATTTTTCTTAGGGCAATAGCTGTAATTAACCTTGGAGAACAACCAAGGTATGAGGAGGACAATGTTTAAAACTAGGAGAACTTCAAGATAACAGTCTCCTAGTTGTTCATCAAAAGGAAAAGAAAAAGAACATTCAAAGAACCATACAAGAAGGACTAGTGGCCATGACTCACCTAGCCCTCCATCATTACCATCCTCATTGTCAAACTCTAATAGGAGGAATGGTGGTTGAAACCAAAGGAGGAATAATCAAGAATAAGATGGAGATGATCAAAAATCCTATCGTAGTGATGGGAAAAGAGAGCATAGTTAACTACAAGAGGAAGAGGAACATCATTAGGAATGAAGGTGCAATAATTCACATCACAAGAGACATGAGCATGATAGGGATCACCATGAAGGCAATGACTATGATGAACCATTTCAAATGTAGTTTAATTTCCTATCGAGCATCAAAGGGATGGAAGAATTAAAAATCTTGACATGAATAATATCCCTAAATTTGAAGGAGGGTATAATGCTAATATACAACATCACTTGTAAGCCTTCCATAATGCTTGTGCTTTACAAAACATTGAGAATAAGTGGTAAAAACTCAAATTGTTCTCAAGGATACTCATTAATGAAGCTAAAAGTTAGTACTAGTCCTTGGAGCTAGAATCGATTTGTAGGTAAAGTACAATGCAAGAGTTGTTTAATGATCAATACTAAATATACTCCAAGGTGTCCAATCTAAGAAAAAATAATCCAAGAATGGAAACAAGGTAATCATGAATCCTTGGATATAGCCTTGGATATGTATTACTCTATCCTACATTAATGCCTAGGCCATGGGTTTTCTTAAAGGAAACAACTTTGCCACATAGTATATGGGCTCTGAAATAAAACTAGAGAAACTCTTGGAGTCTATGCCCAAGGAATACTTTCAAAAATAAGAGCCTATTGAATCTAAAGGCTAATTAGTGGCAAAGGAAGAAGGAGAGTTAAAAAATAAGAGAGTGTAGAGGAATACAATACAAACCCCTCCATTCACCAAAGGCAGATATGTTTCTATGATTTAGAGAAGTAAACACCACTAAATGAAGTTGTGTAAAGGAAAACCTTGCCGATTTAGAAGTCTATTATAGAAATATTAGCTAAGATGGATAAAATGTGGGACTTATTAGATTACATGTTCCAAACTATCCTCAAAATTATGGAGGAGAAAAGAAATTAGGGGAATAGAGATAGAGATAGAAGAATGAGAAAGAATATAAGAAAAGATTATTATTAGCAAAAAAGTAAGGTTGTAGCAATTGATGAGATTGCAGATCTAAAAATAGATGATGAAGGATGTGACATTTTTCATTAAAAACATCCTAATGGATGCTATCTGATAGTGTCACATCTATAAGAATCTAAAGTATATGCTTTAAATCCAAAATTAGCAAAAGGGTAACCACCCATGAGATTGTCTTATCGATAAGGAAATTATCAACTATAATTCCACTCCCATACTATTATCCAAGTGGAGTAGCACCTCAACCTCAAGAACATTATCAGTAATGGAAAATCACATAGTTTTGTGAGGGATGCCAACATCATAACAACAATATCCTTACCAACAAGTAGATTCATATGGATATTATGTTCAACAACCTGCATCTCCTCATGGCTCTACAAGTCACACTTCTTTCTTCCATTACTTCTATTCCCCTATATATCATAGAACATTTGCTCTATGAGTTTAGCCTTCTTCCACTTATCCTTCTTCATATCCATCAACTCATCCTACACCCTCTAATACTACTCCCTTACCACTTGAACTTCCAATGTATGGGAAAATTCCACTACAACTTCAATAATGAAATGCAATCAAGGATGTGAACTTACAAGTGGATGATCATTTGAGTGGTTCTAATCATAAGCTTCAAAGAGGGATTTCTTTAGACTCAATAGTCTACCTAAACCATCATAGATGTTTATGGTTGCTAACCTTGCATTAATTGCTTATGAAGTCACCATTGAGTAGCCTTCAAATCAGAAGTCCCTAAATGTTCATACTGTCATGTTAACTCATGTAGTCATAGATTGAATTAAGGCAATAAACCTTTTCAAGGAATGATATGATCCTAGGAATCCCTTAATTTATTTTCATATTATAGGAAATGATCCATGTAAGGCTCAACTAGACTTAGGTTCCATGGTAAACTTCATTTCTCAAAAGATGTATAAGACTTGGAACATGCCTCCACTCAATAAATGCAATATAAAATTAAAACTTGCAAATCTATCCATCATTTTTCCCTTGGGAATGGTGGAGGATATTGTGACCATTGTTTATGACTATTCCTATAAAAAAAATTTCCTGGTGATCCACATGGACAACTATAAGGAAAACTTTCTTATTATCATGGGAAGGAATTGGCTTAGCATAATTGATGTCAAGATGAGGTTCAATTACATTCCCTTTGAAATCTCCAAGAAAAATGACTTTGAAAAGATAGAGAAGAAGTAAGTTCCATGCATCGCATACACTGATATAGGGTACCATTACATGCAGAAGATATGGACCATGAAAAGTACATCCATCACAGCATGCAACAACTATGTTAAGAAATCAAACATTCATAGATGCATATATGCAGTAGTCATAGAATAAGTAGGTACCTAGTGCTTGACAACAAATGATAGCACTAATTTAACAATATGCATGGAATCGATAAAGCTCCTCACAAGTGCTTATATTAATAACATGGATGCAATAGAGAAAATTCATAACCAACTTTCCCACACAGAAATAAAAATGGATTGGGGAAAGTTAAAAATTCATGATTATTTTAAAAAAGAACACCTGGATCTCAAAAACTCTATCAACAACATTAGAATATGCTTTCCTTAATGATGAAAATTGAGTAAATATTAATATCAATATCACTAAAGAACAAAAAAGAAAGTTGCTACAAGTTGTGAACAAAGGGCCAATAATTTTTTCCTAGTCATATCATGAGTTAACTAAGATAAATCCATGCACATGTTAGCATTGGATCTATATAGACTCCACTATCCAAGGAGACAGCCATAGAGAAGATTGAATCCAAAGGTGAAGAAAGTTGTTAAAGATGAAGTGAAAAAACTTCTTAAAGAAGGATTCATCTATCTTATAGCAAACAATGAATGGATTAGCCTACTCATTATTATGCCAAAAAAGAAGGAAAATGAAGAGTCTGTATAAAATTTCGACTATTGAATATGGGCACATTTAAAGATCATTTTTCACTGCCATTTGTGAACTAGGTGTTGGATACAATTATAGGACATAATTACTACATTTTTCTAGATGGTCATAGTGGTTATAACAAAACTCAAATAGCATCAAAAGATTATTCCAAGACAACTTTCATAAGTTGTTGGGAAAATTTTGCATATAAAAAAAATGTCCTTTGACCTTTGTAATGCTCCTATAACTTTACAATGCCTGGTACTTAGCATCCTTCAATAGCAAATTAATAGTGGTGTGAAAGTATTCATAGATGACTTCTGTACCTATGATATCAACTTTGAACAAGAACTAGATCATCTTAAGTAGGTGCTAAAACACGGTGTTGAAATAAACCGATGGCTCAACCGGCAAAAGAGCCACATGATGGTCCAAGATGGCATTTTCTTGGAGCACCAAATTTTAGAAAAGGGGATTAAGGAAAGTGCTAACAAAATAAGAATCATTCAAGGAATAACTAGGAAACCTCAAATTGTAAAAGATATGAACTCATTCCTTGGCGATACTAGTTACTCCAAGCACTTCATAGAGAATTTCTCTAAAATTATCAAATCACTAGTAGAGATTACAAAGAAAGATGTAGTCTTCAAATGGACCAAGTGAATAAGCATTCTAACAACTAAAGAAAATTCTTATAGAAACTTCAATTCTACACATCCCATATTGGTCTAAGCCATTTCATATAATGAAAAATGCATCTAATTTTGAATTGGAAGTGATGCTTACATAAATGGATGCTCACAAATGTCCATATTATATCCATTTTGTAAGTAGGAGCATTGTGCATACACAACTTAACTACAACACCACCAAGAAAGAACTCATGGTAGTTGTGTATGCCTCAAAAAAATTTAGGCACTATGTGCTTGAATATCAAAATTGTGTACAGACTAACCATAGTGCAATCCATTTCCTAATGAATAAAACAATAGTTAGTTCCCATATTTTATGATGACTAGTAACTTTATAGGAATTTGACCTTAACATGGTGGATAGAAAAGAAACCAAGAATGTAGTTGCTATTCATTTTTATTGGTTAAGAATAGATAATAAAGAAGATGAATAACACTTATCTAATCAATTTCCAAATGAACCCCTCTTTGCAAAGTCCATCAAAGTTTAAGGAAAAAAGTTTATCCATTGCTATGATGAGTTTCTCTCCTATCTTCTCACACAGAAGACTCTCATAGAAAAGGGTAATAAGAAGAAACAATAGTTTTTTTTCCAAGTGAAGCATTACATGAAGATACAAGATAACATTTATAAGGTTTATGTCAATGTCCTAGCTCAATGATGTGTTCCTAATGTAGATTAGTTGTGGATCCTCCAGGATTCTCATGAAGATCCTTGTAGGGGCCATTATGCAAGGAAAAGGATGGTTATAAAGAAACTCATTGTAGGATACTTTTGGACAATGATCTTTAGGCATGCTCATCATTTCTCTTGTTCATGTAAGCAATGTCAACAAGATGGAGAAATGATTGTACAAATGGAAGGGCTCTAATAATGGATCCAACCATTGGAGGCTTTTGACATTTAGAGAATTGACTTAAAGGGATCCATCACTCCCATGTCAAATGGGAAGGACCACATCATAGTTGTTATTGACTACTACATCAAAGGAGCTAAAGCTACAACCATATCTAATTATACACCTAGCACTGTAGCCTGGTTTGATTAACAACAGTTGGTAAATAGGTTTGGTGTGCCTGGAAAACTAATTTCAAAGAATGAAACACATTTCATAGGGTTTATTTTTTAGAAATGAGTGAAATTATTGGGGGTAAAACATAAATTTACAACCCCCTATCATCCCCAACCCAATAGTCAAGCTAAGGATATCAATAAGGAGATCACTAAAATTCGAACATGAATTGTTAGTAGATAAAGGAAAAACTAGAGTACTAAACTTAACGATACTCTTTTGGCAAATCGTTCAACTTGGAAGCTTCCTATAGACTACTCTTCCTATAAGTTCGTACATGAAAAGTTACCTAAACTTCCAATCCAAACTAAGCTTTGTATACTTACAACAGCTTGTGAGCTTGACCTAGAAATTAATCTAGCATAAAAAGAATATCTTATGGTACTAAATCTACTAGATGAAAATTGATGACTTTCCCTAATGATGAATGAAGTATAGAAGACACACAGAATACAATGTCATGAAGTACATATAAGAAAATTTACATTCCAACCTAGTGATAAGGTTCTATATTGGAATCTCATGCATGTGCCACAATGCACTATGTTCCAAATGTTATGGAAAGAACCTTACATCATCCATTCAAATTTTTCTTTTAAGGTCATGACAATTTATCACCTGATCAACCCTCAAAAGCATATGTTAGTCAATGTATAGCAACTTAAGCCACTACTAAAATCTTAATTAAATAGCATCACTAACACCTCTATGCAAGAATAAGCATGCTCTATTTTTTGAATATCCTACTCTCAACTTAGTCATGGATGAGATGGCCATCCATTCTAACAAGTTGATGATGCTAACCAATTTTTTACAATTTTCTTTTTATATGTTCCATTTTCTTAATATTTTATTAATTATTTTATATATTTTCCTTTTCTTTCTTTTATATTCTTCTTTTTATATTTAATGTAGTCCTATTAGAAATCTCTACTTTTATTCATTAATACTACAAATTTGGAAATTTATTCAAGGTAGCTGTCAATATTATGATTAATTAACCAAATGGAAAAATTTTATCCTTGGATTATGTTCTCTACTAACAATATGCTAATTTTTTGGTGGCATCATGTAGTGAGATCATGACATCCATCCATTCCATTTGTTCCATGGAAAATCTTTATCATGGGAGCATGAAGGTTCTTTTCCCTTTTAACTAATATTAACAAATTTTCTGGTTACCCAATGAACTAGGAAAAGACCAAATGGAACTAGAAAAGAGTATGATCTTAAGGGGATTTGATTTGTTATTTTAGAAACTTCTTTCTTAAGTTCTATGATTTTCCACTGGTATATGATCACTCCTATTATTGACATAAAAATGGAAACTTGTCTTTACATGGTGTGACTCATAAAAAAATAACAATAATAATGAAAATTCAAAGAACATCCCTTAGAAATAACAGTGGATTATAAGCATTGGATATGAGGCTAGAAATACATATTATCCATACTTGAAGAAAACCCTCTAACTAAGGTCTTACTTTCTTTCTTCATCTCCTGGAGTGATGATTGTCCTTTGGGATTCTCATAAACTCTTGATGATTGAAGAGGAAGAATATGTCAATGTGGGATCACTTTAAATGGAATGGACTTGGTTTAAACCTAAAAAAAAACTACTAATAGATCATCTTAATCATAATATTTACCAAAGATCTCATGTGACTAGGATACAAACTAACCATCCACTATTCTCTCTCTCTACCATTTCCTCACTTCCTTTTCTATCAACTCTCTAAATCATATCCTGGCAAATTGATCAATTTTTTTTCTTGATAGCATAACCCTTAGAAAATTATTTTTATGGGTATGAAATTTAACATAAAACAAACATTAATCATTCTTGGTGCCCATGGAATCCTTGTGATGATGTTATGCAAGGGCATAACAAGCCTAAGCCTTCTTTAGAGAGGACCCACTTACATTCTCTTTGGTCTACCTCAACTTAAAATCCCTAAACATGGATTACATGTGTGATTAATCATCCCAATAGCATTATAGCATCTAGTTTTGCTTTATTTGGCATCATAACAACCTCAAAGAACTCATCCAATCCACTTTAATTTCTTCTAATTGGTCAAACTGACCATATTTCATGTTGTTGCCATCATTCTACATCTCTTTGTCTTCTATTTGGCTCTTGCTTCATCCCCAAAATCACCTAAAATTCCTCCAACTTCAAGTGAAAATCTAGTTGAAAATAGTGTTATTAACACATCCCCATCAATGTAGCCATATCAACGCAAGGTAAACATCCTATAAATATCCATGATACCTAGCTTATTTGTCATCATTTTTCCAAAGAACTAGAGGAGTTTTTGCAATTTTTCAAAGTAAATGAACCTTCTAAACATCATAACTTCCAAACAACTTACTTGATTTTGCCATTTTTTAATCCTCAAGATACTAGAGGTACATCATGGGAACCTCAAATTTTAGATTTTTCATGGAAAATAGTTTAAGATGTTTCTAACTTCCCATGGATAAAATATTAAAATAATAACCATAAAGGGTTATGATCAATAAACAAACTCTATTAGTTTGTAATAAAATAATATCAAAAGTCCATCATCATAAAAGAAGAAGTTAACACTAAAATCCCAATGTCTAAAGAATCAACATAACCTAAAATAATGAAGGAAGGTATCCAAATGAAATAAAAGTTATGACTAAGAGATAATCATGGGTTATGTTTGTGATAGTAGATGGCACCTAAGAGAAGTCCATAGGTGATAGGACCATCGTAGCCTAGGGAGAAGCAACCTAAAGGAGGAAAGAATTAACAATAATCCTAGGAGCAAGCAATTGAGGCCACACATGCTACTAAGCCTCTTTGGGATGAGACTAAGGTGGAATCTATTAGGAAGATTCCTACAACAAAGCAAGTGAAACTAGGATGGATCAGACTTCAAGACCAAGATCTAGCTTAGAGGTTACACACGTTGAAGACTACTTGGAGAGGATTAGAACCAAGAAGGGCCAAAGTTCTCTCTTACAGAAGTTAAACTTTGGATCCTTGTTGGATTTGGCATTAGAATTGATTAGGACATAGTTACAAGGGTCTCCTCTATGGCCCATTCTCTCCAATAGTGGGGAATGGAACATGAGGCAAACCTACCTATTTTGGAACAACCGACAAGTAAATGCATTGGTGAAGATCAAATACATCACTATCTCCTACGTAATTGAAGTCATTACAAAAGTCCTTGATTTACCCAACATTTTGATAAATCTTGTAGAGATCTCAACATAGGTGAATCCTAAAGCAAAGAAATAATAAATCCAAAAATGCTATAGAGTATACCATAAGGAGTAAAGTGCCCTAATGAAGGTGAAAAGAGCTTACTTTAAGATTGTAGCCTATATCTTAAACATAACTAGGAGGCCAAGTAAGATGACAACCTTCTCTAGTAAGGCATGTGTAGCTCTAAGTGGAAAATTCCCTATCATCTTAGCCAACTCATCTTATTTGAAATCAAAAAGCATTTCAAGAAAAATGAGAAGGGTACAAAGATATTTCCCTTTCCTTGATTAATCAAAAAATGATGCAAAAGGGGAGGAATAGCCTCCATTTCTAGTGATCCAACACACTCCTACCACATCATTGAAAGATATGATGAAGAATAAGACCATTGCAAAGCTTCAAGGAGAGGATTAGCCACCACCACCATTACCTAGAACCCCAAAAACAACATTGGAGATGCTTGTAATTGCTAAGCACCTTAGGAAACTTTGGGAACAATAGCTATAGTAGCAACAAGGATTCATAGGTGTTGGAAAATTGTCCATCTACCACCTAGTTATGAGCCACTTAAATGAAGTTGTAAGGATCGCTTGGCTAGATAGTGAGACAAGCCCACTATTTTCTACATTACAAAAGCAAGCACTTGT
Source organism: Gnetum montanum (assembly GCA_015680685.1). Taxonomy (NCBI): domain Eukaryota; kingdom Viridiplantae; phylum Streptophyta; class Gnetopsida; order Gnetales; family Gnetaceae; genus Gnetum; species Gnetum montanum. The sequence continues at coordinate 388,339 of MNCI01014507.1, forward strand.
TACACCCAATCCAAATGCTAGAGAACATTTTTTTAAATTTCAAAAAATGTAGCAGCCTTCTCTCTCATGTTGGAGAAAGGAGAACGGGCAACAACCCTGGTAATGCTATGCAAGAGCTAAGAGATGGTAGCAAAGGTGGTGGTTGATAGAATTGTAGAAGCCCTTAATGCTCTTACTGCATTAATACCAGAACATGCTAACATGATAAATATTCATACATTAGTGGAAGTAGGAAGTGGCCAAATAAGTGCTACCCCAACATGAAGAAGTGTTAGAAAGATTGGTGAAAGCCAAAAAACTACTTTCGGAAATCTTAGATCTACTAGATGACATTGAAAGTAACTAGTCATAGTTATTAGGGACAAGGAGCAAGTAGTTAATAGTGAATCCATAACTTGAGGAGGCCACCATGACCAATCAATGGTTGGCCATGGAAGTTGTACAATTACGAGCTCATCTCTCTAATCCTAGCATTTCTGGCTAGAGGTAACACAAGATGAAGCTTTTTAATAACTTTAACAAAAGTATTAAGAGGTCATGAATGCTAAGAAGATGGTGATCTTCAACACTTCTATGTCAAAATCCATGGAAAATAACATTAATAAGGTTCTATTGCAAGTTTTCAAGGAAAACTTGATCCTCACCAGAGACAACCATCATCTATAGAATACTAAGCAATAAAAGAACCAAATCGTTGAATACATCTTCCAATAGCAAGAGTAGCTTTCCAAGGTAAACTTGGATTTGAGGGGGTTGGTAGCTGAAAATAGGAATCTCTCAATGGTGGAGGTCTATGTCCTTCAGTATAGGACTTTGATTGAGATAGTCGACTGAAAAAATGAGGCCCTACAATTTGAAAAATTGAAGAATCATTACAAGAACTTGGTCAATCTACTCAAGAAGTTCAATGAAATGGAAATCAAATTAACTAAGATGTAGGTGAATGAGACTATCCAATAACTCCAACAAAGAGGAGATGCATGACAACCCATCTTTGATGAACTAAATGCATATAATAAGATAGAAATCCACATAAAAGAATTGCAAATTGAAGAGATGATTGATTATATGGAGTTCACCAACCTTTGCTATGCAAACTTGGCAATGTTGATAGCAGGGAGGCTAAGAAGTGAATTGGACAAGTATGTCACCAGATCCTACCTCCTCTGAGGTATAGTTCAAGCTCCATGAGGATACAAAATAAAAGTTGGAGATAGCTAATGTCGAGCTTGAAGTTCTTAGAAGCATATTCATAAATCAATGAATTATTGTTGAGAATTTAACAAGGAGGATGAATAACTACCAAGAGCTACAAAACCTTATCAAAATGTTTTATGTTAAATGTAAAACATTCATAGCATATTTCGTCAACATGAAAGAGATGTTTCCTTCATTGCTATGCTTGTGGGACATCCTTGCATTAACTATTCTAGGAAAAGTAGCCTAAACCATGTAGGAAACATGAAGAAAGGAGGAGAAAATAAAGGTACTCCTAGATGCCTTAAAGCTTCCAATAGTAGTAGTGGTATTAATAGGATAAAATTAACCTTCAATAGCACTAGGACATGATGAAGGACCATTAGAGCCACATGAGCCTTCACCTCTAGGCATTGTTTGAAGATTTCATGATGCCTCCATTGATTCAATAGGCTCTTGCTTATTTTTATCTAAGTATCAAAATTGTTGTTGTAAAATGCTCCAATTTTTATAACATGTATAATATAACATTCAAAGTTAGTTAGAGTTGGTTATTTAATTACTGAGCCAATAAAATTACATACTTTTCCAAATTTTTTAAGAAGCTCAATCTTGATTTTTGTCTACTTGAGGATGAGTCTTTAGTCAATCATGGGGGTATGATGAAACATCAAATAATAAGGCTACATCAATGAATGCCTATTAATGTAGCCCCATAAACATCTCCCGATTGATGTATCTTAGGATGCATTGATGTAAGTATGTTGATGCTAATGCAGGAGTTGCCTATATAAATGCATACATCCTTCGCATTTATGACACCTTCTAGTCATCTCCTTAGCTAAACTCTTACAATTTATTTTCATAGAAGTTAGAATATTTTTCCTTTGAGTGTCTGCAACATGGATTCAAGTGATTTTATGACATTTTATTCAAGTGCATATATATTTGGAAACATTTGCATAAACGAAAATAAAATTGAAATTTCTTTTATGCATTGTAATACTTAAGGTAGCATAAATCTATACCTTATATGCAATTTAGTTTCTTGTTATTAAGCAATTAATATTATCATTCATAAGCAACATGAGTGAGAACACTTTGAGCATAATATATAATGCTTGGTAATCCCAATAGTTGGTACTTGTACACTCAGTACTATACACTTGGTAACCTAGTAGCTTACTCTATGTTCATGATGTATACGAAAAGTGGGAACAAATACTCTATGTAAGGCTAGTTAGTTAATTAAGTAGCTAATTGATTAGTTAATTTAATTATTAAATCTTTCTTTCCATAATCATTTAGTAAGTAGAAGAAAATAGTAAAAAGCACAAAAATAAATATCTAATGCCTCAACCATACTTAACCATACGTAAAGATTAACACAAGTGTGAATTAGAAAGACAATGAATAACATCTACATAATTCACCATTTGAGAATATTGGCCACTTAAATAAGTAAAGTCCATGGAATTCAACTAAATTGTGCATACACACTAGTGATTCATATGGTTTGGCATAGGGAATGCCTATTGCTCATCAAACTTCCTCAAGAAAAGCAAACTTGTAGGTTTACAAGTTAATAGTCCTTGAAGATGAGTTGCATATATTTCTTTTTGGTGTTATAAGTATTCATTTGAGACAACATTATAATACAACAATAAAAAAATTTTATGATTAGTTTTTGTTTCCCCTATTATAAAAATAAAGCTTGTCTTATAAAAATATAATATCCAATAGATCATATGGTTCTTTAGACATAATAAAGTTTTAGTTTCAATATAATTAGTTAAGTGCATAATTAATTGAACATTTAATATGAAGAAGGTGCTATAAATGGTTCCACAGCCACAAATGCTCCTCCACAATCCACACATGCATGCATGCAAGCCAAACCAAACCAATGCCAATGGTAATCACTATGAAGAAGGTAGAGGCGGCATGGTGACGGATTTCTACTAATACCATAAGATGAAGCCTATGTGGAAAAGCTAATTTGTAGAGCTACTTTCCAATTCTATGAGCCTATTTTATATGACCACAGACTTCGCTATAGAACCACTTCATAGAGCTATTTTCCTATCTCATGAGTAAGTTCTGCATAAACAAACTGATGTGGTAGAATTGAAAATTAGTTATTCTATGAAAGAAAATCCTAACTCTATGAGTAATGCTTTAAACCTTTGAGCTAACATGATAGAGCTATGTTTGGGTGATTGGTGGCGAGGTACCCCTACACTCAACCATATGAATACGAGCGTGCACGCGCGATCCAGTCGAACTCCGCAGACTAAATGCCTTAACACCACAACAACACTTGGGGTTAATCGTTCGTTGTCTTCCCAGGCTTGCTTGTAAGTGTCACAGTG
>MNCI01014507.1:397878-435391 GCA_015680685.1 Gnetum montanum
TGTACAAGTTAATAGTCCTTGAAGATGAGTTGCATATATTTCTTTTTGGTGTTATAAGTATTCATTTGAGACAACATTATAATACGACAATAAAAAATTTGTATGATTAGTTTTTGTTTCCCCTATTATAAAAATAAATCCTGTCTTATAAAAATATAATATCCAATAGATCTTATGGTTCTTTAGACGTAATAAAGTTTTAGTTTCAATATAATTAGTTAAGTACATAATTAATTGAACATTTAATACGAAGAAGGTGCTATAAATGGCGCCAGAGCCACAAATGCTCCTCCACAATCCACACATGCATGCATGCAAGCCAAACCAAACCAATGCCAATGGCAATCACTATGAAGAAGGCAGAGGCGGCCATGGTGACGGATTTCTACCAATACCATAAGATGAAGCCTATGTGGAAAAGTTAATTTGTAGAGCTACTTTCCAATTCTATGAGCCTATTTTATATAACCATAGACTTCGCTATAGAACCACTTCATAGAGCTATTTTCCTAATTCATGAGTAAGTTCTGCATAAACAAATTGATGTGGTAGAATTGAAAATTAGTTATTCTATGAAAGAAAATCCTAACTCTATGAGTAATGCTTTAAACCTTTGAGCTAACATGATAGAGCTATGTTTGGGTGATTGGTGGCGAGGTACCCCTACACTCAACCATATGAATACGAGNGGGGAAACTCTAATTTTGACTCCATATGCCATATCATCAAGCTCACATGGTATAACTAAATAGGGCATTCCTTGTAGGCCTATTTTTTTACTCTACAAATCTCCTCTATGTTAGTAGAGCCAATTTGGTAGGGTTGTATTCCACACTTTTATCTATCTAAAATTCTTCTTAACAAGCTAATGTGGCAAACATGTTGTAACAATCCTTTAACTCAAAATGAGCCTCTTTTCTTGAAGTGAGGATTTTCTCTTTAGTGCTCAATTGTTTGTTCCATTGCACATTACAATGAAACTAATTCATAAGCTCTATAATGCCATTTTTTATGAGCTTGACTTAACTTATAGTTAGGAAAACATGAACTTGGGCCAATATGCTCTAGTCCTAATGTTTGACTTAGTCATCTCATGTGGCACCTAACTTAGTTTGAAAACCCTAGCTCCTCAAATAAGAGATCAAAAATATTTAGGAGGTTTACTATTTCCTCACAAATTCCAATCATTCAAAAAAGCACACTATCTCTTCATTAAGACTTTTTCTGAAATTTTTTCTTGGGACCTGCCTTTCCAAAATTTTGATGCTTCAAACCCTAGCTCGTTTTTGTAATAAGATCCAATGTAAAAAGTGGAACTTATCTTTTTCTCCATTAATGGCAGAAATGTTACCACAAATTAAATTCTTGAAAAGAGGGTTTGAGCTATAATGTGTCTCACATTTAAAATTTCTCTAAACATTTACTTTACTTCTATCTAGCGCTTGATTGCTTTACTAGCAACATGAGAAGAATCAAGCCTATTATCATAATCTATGGCTATTCCATGAAAATACCATATTATTTCAACAACACATCCCATAGCTTTTCTCTTACTCTTCTTATTCTTGTGATATTTTTTCCTTTCTTTTTTTCGGAATTTTCAAAACACCATCTTTGTTGACAAAGTGTGTTTTCTCTCTTAGAATTTCTTTCCCTGTTAAAGGCATTGGTGCTTGCCTTAGTTCCTTCTTATCATTGAAATTTTTGCTTTGAACATGAAATATATTGTTTGCATTAAAGAAATGTTGATGACTGATGTAGCATAATTTTTTACTATGCTTTAGATATAGAGTCTATGTATATTCTACAATGAGGATGAGAAAATTTACCTTTTGTACTCCAACTTGAAACATTATCATATGTTGGAAAATCATTTATTGGTCACAATAAAACACCATACATCCTAAAATATTGACCTTTGCTTGCATCATAAGTTATTACCCTTTTCTTAAATATTAGTTTTAATTCATCAATTACTAATAGAAGGTACACATCTATATTATGACTTGGCTAGTGTGGACCTAGAATAAGAAGGCGTAACATATATAAGGATGCTTTATGTACAACCACAGTGACAAGTTATATGTAAAAGTTAAAATAACCCAACATGTCCTTCAACTACTTTGAATGTTAAATGAATTAAATCCATCTATTGTAATAGCGAGATGAATGTTTCTAGGCTCTTTTGAAAAGTCTAGATAAGTTTTATCTATTTTTATCCATATAGGTGTATATGTAATATGATGCATTCTATGATCCTTTGAATGAATTATAGCATGCCATATCATTTGGCTTCAATTCCCTAGATGTGCATACAATAGTTATGGCCTTGGTATTAAGGGAAAATAGCAAAGTTCTTTAGCAACAACCTTGTTATCTTTTCATTTGACTAATGATGTAGATAACCATCTACAAACATTACATTGAGGACAAGATTAAAATTTGAAATTTCTACTATTGAATAATATATAATCATTCGAGCATACAAAATGTTTTTCATATAACCAAACTAAAACTTAAGATTATGGCTTTTAGCTCATAGAGTGAGAACACTTCCTTATTTTCAAGAAAAATAAATGTTAAGAAATATAGCGGTTCCTAGTATGATCTCTTAGTGCAACCTAGGAATGTTTTGTAATTTCACATCTTAACAATCAAGGATAGTTTGTTTAACTTAGTGCATTGAGGATAAATTGGTTTTTTTGCTAATTCCAACAACAAAGTATAGTCACATGGTGAATCCTATCTAGCATTTTCTTGAGAACATGAACCATTAGTACGATGATCAATCATCATATCTAGATAAAGCATAAATGCATCTTGCAACATACCTATTTGGTCATCTTGTACAAATGCTTCTATGTTGAATGCATACTATTTAAGACCTTCCCCATGATACAACCATATGTCCTTAACATAATTAGGATCCATTCCTCTATAGTACAAGTGGAATTTTATTTCTCGAGGAGGATGTTCACTAAATTTGTAACATTGCCTACATGGTAAATGTATTAATCCAACTCTATTAGTTGTAATTGCTAAGTCAATGAATTTGTCTACAACATCAAAGTAACTAGATGATTCTAGTGGTAAGTTAAATAATGATTTATTTATTTTAGATCTATAATTGAAAATCCTCCATATCAATTAGGCATCAAAGAGTGAGATATAAAAATACGAGTAAAACCAATGAAAGAATGTCATATATAAAGGTTTCAAGTAGGACTATAAACCTAAATATAAAGGGATTCAAAACTAATGTAAGATTGAGAAACATGTTAAACAAAATTTTATGCATGTGTGGGTAACATTAGCTTGAAATGGATAACAACTTCAATATTGTTTATAAAAGGAGCCCAAGTAGTCACGATGGTAAAAACATAAGCAAAGAAACCATTTTGAAAGAGGCTTCATGGCTACTTTGACTCTTATAAGAAGCATGTCTTATATATCATTTCATATCCAATGGTAGTTGTTGTTGAATTATTACCTTAATTTTTTTAAACAATCAAAAAGAGATTATGCAAATAAAATAAAAATTGCATTTTTGTTTCTTATTTTATTTTATTTTAATTCCATACTATTCTCTAGTATGAAAAGATTTAGTATTTTTAAGGGAAGTTTGATTGGACCAGAGTATGTTGAGAATTTCAACATAGAAAATTTGAGGACGTAATACATAGAGAGTTCTTGAAAAAAGCATAAGGAATACCTTCCTTGTTGGCTTTCATAGAGGTCATTAATATTTAGCACTTCTAATAGACTATCCTATGTCATTAGAGACCTTTTCTAAATGAGTTTGGCTTTGAAAATTATGATTTTGATGATTCTTTCGAAAAATTTTATGAGTTTTTGATTAAAAGAGGGCTGCTTTGTTAGGGTGATAATTAACAACTTCATAGCCAATTGGTTACAATAGTACCTACACCACAAAAAATTGACAAGGGGAAATAAAGCCCAATCTTTAAAATTATTTTCTTTCTCAAAATCTATATTTGTTTTTTCTTTTATCCAATTGGAAGCAATGTCATCTAATATTACATAGAGTGAGTCGTACAAGATGGATTTAATTATGTATTTTGTTAAATTTATTTATGAAAAGTATATCCCTATAGAGTATGGTACTCTAATTGTTAAGTCCTTACCTTTTTATCAAGTAAGAAGTGAATCAAGCTCTAGATTATGACCTCTCACGTTCCCCTCCTTTGCATGAGCTTAAAAAACCAAAAGCAATAGTCATTTGAGAATCAAAAGTGAAGAAACAAAAAGCTTGATTATGTCTCCAAGATTCATATGCAGTATTATAAGCTTAATATTAGGAATTATATCAAAATATCTTGAAGAGAAAGAGGAAGCAACTAGATTCAAATGTCATTTTAGGTAAGCTATTTTCTCTACCATGTTATTCCTTTTATGTCTCAGAATGTCATGAAAAAATTGTGGTGTTTAAAGCTTTTCCTTGATAGATGAGAATCATTGTAATTCTAGATCATAGAATCATGTCCCAATAGTTTCAATCTCATGAAGCCAAGCTTTAAAATCTAGAATTGCCATGAATTCTACAAATCTAAAGTGCCAATAGCATTGTCTCAATGCAACTAAAGCTAAGTTTGGGCAAACAAAAATGAATCCCTTAACTAGTAGGCCTTTAATGGAACAATCCACATCCAACCATTTATTTCAAAGGGATGCACCTACACTTTTTGCACTACAATTTCAACAACCCATTGAATTTAGAAGGCAAAGGACCCATAAATTATTCCAACCTATCCCATGTAGCCTAGAGAAGAGAATTGAAATACTAAGTTTATTATTCTATTCCATAATGAATGAAAATGAAGTGAATAAATAAATTTGCATGTGATAGCAAAGTGAATATTGTCTTATGTTGAAAGTACATCCTTACCAAAATTACAAAATGCACATGTAGCACTAAATTTCTTATAACATATCCCTTAAATAATAATGCATTTCTATCGAGGCCTTCTCCATGAAACTCATGAAATTAGCTTCCTAAGCAGTCCATATACAAATGCATAATTAAATAATTCTTAAGTTAAGAAAAATATGAAACTTTATAACTAAAAAAATAATCCAATCCATACTAAGGTTGCAAAACTAGAAACTAAGTTGTCAATGCCTATTGAATGACAACTACAAGTTAATTGTATCATAAGAAATCTATCCATGATGAACCATATTTAAATAATTTGTTGTAGTTAATGTATATCCTATTTTGTCTATTTTCTAAGTCATCACTTTCATAAGTGCAACTAGAATCTGTCAAAGTGCCACCATGCTTACATAGCCTATTTTCTGAATCATTTGGTCAATGAAAAGTCTAGTGTTTGAAAGGTAAATAAAGCTTATGGTTTTCCCTTGTTCTACCATTGATGCATTAAACATTAAAATACTAAAATCATTCATAAAACATCATAACAATAAAAAATATTTATTTAGTTCTTGCTTTCTTAGGTTGTAACAATTTATACTTCCCAACAAGATTATAACTATATAGTACATGTTGTGCCATCAAAATTGTGAAGAAGAGTCACTTTCATTGCACCTATCTCCAGAGGTATTGCAATGTGTGTACATTTATTGTTTTTCATTCTTTATAATTCATAAACCTATAAAAATTCTAATATATAAAATCATAATTACTTCTATCTATCTCTTACTGATGAATCATGTTTTTCATTTGCTCCAACATTGGAGCCTAGATGCAACATCGAGTATCTGACAACAAGGGGTATACGCAAACCTATAAATATAGCGCTTGAGATCATGATTTCTAGTTAGTTTTCGTGTCATTTTTTCATATTTTTGTCAATAGAGTAGCCAAATTCTTGTAGTTTTATTCCATAGTCTTAGAGAACAATCAATGAGTGCCCACAGAGTGGATCTGAGTTAGTTGTACAAATTCTTATTTGACTGGAAATGTACCTAAAGATATTCCATGAGCAGCAATAAGATCAATATTGATTCTTATTTATTGTAGCACTTTGAATTAGATTAGATTTAATTTCCATGCAAATTTCATGTACTTAGTTAATATTTATATTTTCATGCATGTTAATTAATTAAGCACATAACTACGATCACTTCAAGCATGCATATGACTCTTGGTAATCCTAGAAACACTTTACATTTGGTAACCCAATAGCATTATATGTGTTCAAGATGTGCATGGGAAGTGGGATCAGATACTTATGTTAGGGTAGTTGATTATTAATTAGTAATTAGATTACTTGAATTAATTATAAATTAAGTTTTGACATATTATTAATCATAGAATAATAAAATATAAAATAATAAAAATCATATGTCTCAATCTGGACTAAACCATATGTGACAAGGCTACCACTTTTTGAAGTGGAAAGATAGTGAACCATGATCAAGGCATAGCAATCTAGATGCCACAACCAGTCCTATCCATAGAATTCGACTAGATCTTGCATGAACACTTATGATTTGTATGGTTGGGTGTAGGGGTATCTCACCACTCATATTGGTGTCATTTTCAAGGATGGTGCTAGCTATCTATATTAGTTATATTATATAGGATCATTGTAAAAGATATTAATGATATATCTTTCAAAAACTCTTAGATCACACACACTATAAACCAATAACAATGTCTCTCTCACACAAAAGTGACCATGCACTATATATTGAGCACAATCATTGGAGAACTAATGAGATACACAAATGAAGAAAATTGGAGTGACCAACCTTATGTAGGGGTTGCTTACGATCATAACCACCCTACTAACACTCAAAGACTACATTCACCTAAGGTAGACAATCTTGGAGGAGATGGCATGAGTCCTGAACTAGGGGAGGCCTCAAGGCCTAAGACTTCCTTAAAAACCAAAAATGATAGATTAAAGGATCTCAAAGAACATGATAGAAGCCATGGCAATTATTCTAGTTCCTCATCTTCCTTTGTCCCTTTGTCAATAGAGTAGCCGAATTCTTCATAGTTTTGTCAATAAAGTAGCCAAATTCTTGTAGATTTATTCTATAATCTTAGAGAATAGTTAGTGAGTACTCACAAAGTGGATCTTGGTTAGTTGTATGAAGTATTATTCGGTTGGGAATGTACCTGGACATATTCCATGAGTGACAATAAGATTAAGATAGATTCTTATTCATTGAAACACTTTGACTTGGATTAGATTTACTTTCCATGCAATTTATTTTTCATGTACTTAGTTAATACTTATATTTTCATACATGTTAATTGATTAAGCACATAAGTACAATTGCTTCAAGCATGCATATGACTCTTGGTAATCCTAGCAATGCTTAACATTTGGTAACCTAGTAGCGTTACATGTGTTTAAGATGTGCATGGGAAGTGGGATCGAATACTTATGTTAGGGTAGTTGATTATTAATTAGTAATTAGATTAGTTGAATATATTATAAATTGAGTTTTAACTTATTGTTAATCATAGAACAATAAAATATAAAATAATAACCTTAGGCTACATGATCTTCACAGATTTTATGTAGCTTCAAAGTTAGACTTCAATGATTACAAGGATTATTAGAGGTAAGAGCTCCAAGACTAGATGGCAGAAGAGGTGGCTTTTCATTTGACCACTCAAATGAGGAGTAGGATGAGAAAGTAGACATCAAGGATAAAGGGCCAATTTTCCATGAATGTCCATGGTAAAGAACCATCAATCCAAATGTTGATAGAACCCATGAGGATGATCTCCTCTCCTAGTTCCAATAGCTTCATTTGTTAGAACCATCTAGTGATGATAATTCCTCATTTTTTAATTAGGGAGATTATCATAAACTCAATGAGGCTATTTATATTTCACAAGAACATATTCATGATAGTAGGTTCAAAAGAATCAACATGGCTAATATTCCAACATTAAGGGGATATATCAATGATGGTCCCAAACTCCATGTGCAAGCATTTGATAATGCTTAATATTTGCAAGGAACCATTAATGATTGGTAGAAGTTGCAATTGTTTTCCCACACCTTAATCAAGTAAGTAGAAACATGGTACAAATCCTTGACACCCAACTCAATTCAAAAATGGGTGAACATGGTTAAAATCTTCTATGTCAAATTTTAAACTTATGCCCACATTTTCACCATCCAAAATGACATGGCCATATGAAGGAAAAAATCTTGTGAATCACTAAACATAATAATGGAGAGATATCTAAAAATAGTTCATTGTTGTCCAAACTATGGCTTTACCCAAAGAGAGCCATTGATGCATATCATGGAAGGTCTGAGGTAGAAGACAACAAATGAGTTGATATATATGCAATGGACCAAGTAAACAAAAAATTTTTGGCCTACATTAAAGCACTCCTAAACATCATTGCTAGCATTAAAGGAGAGTGGTAAAAATTATAGTTAACAAATAAGTATAACTATGATTCCACATGCAAAAAAAAAAGCTCAAAATCATTAAAGGCACAACCAAATCTTCCACTATTGTTGAGGCCTTGTTGTGAGATCTAGTTAAAACCTAGAAGGCCTTGATAGACTTAGTTGACTATGTGGACCAAGTTTAGGATGAAATGAACAAGAAAATGACTACTACCCTTAAGGACATTGAGGATAGGATGGTCAAAGTAGTAGCAAAAGTAGTCCCACCTACAGATAGAAAGAAGTACAAGGACATGGAAAAAGAAAATATCTCTTCCTCTAGGGGCATAAGAGAGGATTTAGATGAGGCTTTCTCATCCTCTAGTGATAAGAGTCCTTGCAAGTATTTTGTAAACCCTTATAACTCATAGTGTTGTCTATTCATGGCCCACATTATTGGTGAAATGGAACAAAGTGGGGCACATTTGAATCCCAAATTTGTTAGAAGGAAAACAAGAAGAACTTCCTTATATGACCAAGCATACTGTTCTGGAGGTATGTACTCACAAATCATGAAACAATATCAACAATGACAAATTCAAAATCCTTGGGATACTATCCATGCTCCCCAACTCCAGTACAATAATAGGCACCAGCTTCTCCAAATCCTTATTCTTCGGATGTCTAGGTAGGTACTTATCAATTTAAATAAATGATACCCAGAAATACTAGCCTACTTCAGCCCATCCTACCTCACAAGCTTTTCATCAATAATAACAACTTCTACTACTTCATAATATGCAAGGTGGGATTCTTAGTTAATCATAATCAAGGCAATTCAAATCTTTTGATATCTCTTTCTTTGTTGATCTAGCTTCCACTTATGCTACTTAGCAATATTATGAAGCCCCTATTAATTAGTTGCAAAGGAAAATTTGAGATCCTAAGGTAGGAAATTTTTATGTAAGCATAAACATGAGTATCATAAGGTTGGGTTTACTCTATCCTCTTCTTCATGTGAATAGGATAATTCCAATATATTAGGAGTCTAAATCCAATAGATTCCTATACCATTTCCTCAACACTATCAAAATGAAACATCCACTTTAGGAAAAATTCCTTCAACTATATATGGCTTTCCAAGCATGATGGTACCTAATGGTAGTAGTGTTGTCACCATTACTATGTCTAAGATGACCATGGGCACAGTAAAGAAGGTCATGTTTTTGAAAGGAAGATAGACCCAAATAGCCCCATGATGGAGATCAAAATCATTGAGAAAGGTCATTGCTTAGTTCTTTATGACTTTAGTTCAAGATTCAACATCATTTCATTGGAGTAGTACCTTGACTAGGAGATCTCCTCTCTCAAGGATACTAACATTAGGTTGGAGCTAGCAAACCAATCCTACATTTATCCCATGAAATAGGTAAATGATGTTATGATAACTTTGGTGGAATGATCCTACAAACTTCTTGGTGATTAAACTAGAGAATAAGGTATAAGATAGCTTCCCTTTCATCATAAGAAAAGCTTGTCGAATCACTATTAATTCCATGTTAGTCTTTCAAGGTCTTAACCTTAAAATTAGCAAGAAAGATATGACTCGAAATATGCATTACAAGTAAATTTCATGTGACCTTTCTAATCATGTGGCAAGCATGATTATAGTTGTTGTTTCATGAAACATCTTTGTATCATCGAGATGTAAATTGCATTCTAGTTGAAAATCCTTTGCCTAGTTCCATGATGAACTCATAGTAATTTTCTCCTCCATCTATTAACACCACATATACACAAACGTGAGCATCAAACCTTGATGAATACTTTAACAAACGCTTAATTCCAATAAGCAAGATGTGATGAAAAGAAAAATCTTCTATCTCCTACAAGCTAGTTTCATTACTTCTATTTCTAATAGTGAGTAGGTCAATTTGATTGTTTTCATACCTAAGAAGGGAAATGAATGAATATTTTGTATTAACTACAGGTTGCTAAATGTTTTCACCTTTAAGAACCATTTTTTGTTACCCTTGGTAGACCAAGTATTGAACAACATATTTGGTTAGGATTACTACAACTTTCTTTACAAGTACTCTAGTTACAATTAGATCAATATAGCACCAAAGAATCAACCCAAAACTAACTTCATTTGTCCATTAGGAACTTTTACCTTTAAATGCATGCCCTTTAGGTTTTCTATTGTCCCATCCATATTCCAATGACTCGTGATCTCTATTGTCAAGGATTACATTGGTAAAAGTATGGAAGTCTTCATATATTACTTTTCTACCAATGGAAAATCATTTTAGGAAGCCTTAGAAAGGCTTGAAGCTATTCTATGCCCTTAATACTAGGTAAACCTAAAGTTACATTGAAAAAAGATCTAATTGATGGTGACTAAGGGCATCATTCTTAGCCATAAAGTTTTAAAGAAGAAGATTGAAGTTGATCCTGACAAGATTTTCACCATCAAGAACATGACACAAATTTCCATGATGGTTAAATAGGTAAGATATTTCCTTGGTCACACTAGCTATTATAATTGATTCATTAAAGATTATTCTAGAATAGTTGGGCCTCTATTCAAGCTCATGAAAAAAAATGTTTTGTTCTTTTAGAACAAGGAATGAAAAAATGTCTTCCAATGTTTGAAGAAAAGGCTAAAATAGACTCTTATATTGCAAAGTCTCAATTAGACTAAATCATTTCACATAATGACATATACTTTTAATTTTTCATTAGCTGTCTTCCTAATGTGCTTTGATGAGAAGAGAAGTCCCCACTACATTTACTATGCAAGACAAAGCATTCTACGATCTCAATTAAACTACACTGCCATGAAGAAGAAGTTGATGACCATCATTTTCGCACTCCAAAAACTCAAACATTAAGTTCTGGGATGAAAAGTTTTCATTCACATAGATCATAGCACCATTTGATTTCTTGAAGAGAAAAGTTAAATGCCCATGGTTTGCAAACATTCTTAATTACCTACTAGCCTAAAATCTTCCTCCTAGGTGGAACAAATGCAAAATGCAACATTTCCAATACCAATTGAAACCTACAAGAGTGCTCCAATAGCCTTACAAGGTGGTGTGTTCCTAAAGAAAGCTAAGGTACCATCTTAGCTCACATGCATCATGGTGTGTGTGGTGGGAACTATGCTAGAAAGATGACCATGTCAAAGCTACTACTCATATTCATCATCTTTTTACCATGGTATTATAATCCTTGTTGGAATTAGGATTACTTAGCGTAGCTAGAGGAATTAACAAGAGGGTTTCGTTAGAGAAAATTATGAGAAGCCTATTGTGCATACATACATAGATAAAGGAAAACCAAATTAAAATCATGAATTCTAGATATTTTTCATCATACTAACTTGATTCAATTTCACCGATGGTTAGACTGCAAAACAATCAAGGCTAGATAACACAAGTAGTAATGGGTATGACCATGCACTTAGAAGGGGAACTTGGAGATCTATCCCAATCATGTTGATGAGTAATGATGAAGGGATGTGGTAGTGGATCTCTCATAAGGTGTAGGACATGCTCATATGCTCCATGAGCTAATTGAATAAGTTTCTAGAGATCTAGTAATGTTGCACTTTCACCCTCTTGCTTTTATTCATCTATATTCTCCATTTTAGCCATTTCATTTTTTGTCCATTGTTGTGTATGGTAGGAAGTTGATTAGGTGAAGTAGAGGATGACATTCAACCATCCAAGCTAATAAACTCACATTTTATGCTAATGTCTCAATAATTCCTATGGATCCATAGTATCCCATCAATAGGGTTCATAAGGGCAAAAAAGGCAGGTGCTTGCTATGGGGAGAACCCACTTAAGAATCCTTGGCAGCTTGGCATTGTGAGTAAGTGAGCTCAAGCTTAAATCCTAGGATGGTAGTGGTTGCATGACATAAGGCACTCGATTGGTCTTTTGTGTGTGTGGTTATGACTCGATGAGCTTAAGGATTTGACCAACATTATCTTTTTTCATTTTTTTCTTACCTACACATTTGATTAGACATTGGATGTTGTGAGTTTGATTTGTTTCTTTCTACATTCATATCTTTAATTATTGTGATGGTGTTCTTCAATGCATGCCTTTACTTAATGTTATTTAAGGATAGTATCTTGTAACTTAGTCATGGAGTAGAGTCATTGTTGAGTATGTGCTTTTCGATTCCATCTTATCCATCATACACATGTATGTGTCTAGCATCGGGCTATGAGTTTGTTCTTCATATTTTCTTTGGAAATTATACTTACTGTTGTGCTCATGCACAATTTTTTTCAATGGTGGTTTAATGCCTAAATATTTCACATAATTTTTAACTTGCTTACAACTTAACATGTTTAGGAAGATATACTTCTATGGGCCATGAAGACAACACCATTCATTTCCACTTGAATAACACCTACCCAATCCAAAATCTAAGAGCCTCAGTCCAAAGGAAGATTCAAAGGTAAAAAAGGATCACATTCCCTAATCGTAAGTAGGAAACATGCACAATAATCGGTAACTAGACATGAACTAAAGGACATATTAAAGATCACTCCATGAGGATATAGACATCTTTAGCTTTACATGCATGTTAGAAAACTCTTCTTGTCAACCATCATTCTGTAACCCTTTTCTCTTATTGTAGTAATTTTGTAATATGTTCTATATAAAGTATGATATAATGGTATTCCTCTACATTAAATTTGTTATGTCTCTACTCCAAGTCCTTGTGCCCTGAGTGTTAAAACTATGGGACTAGCTTTATTCATTCATGGATGAATGATGAGGCATCTAGTGGTAATTTGTATGTCAGTGGTAAGTCCTAAATCTAGAAAATGTTTCATGCACCCTATGTTTATAGTCTAGTATATTTAGTAATCTTTCTTGGTTTTTTGATATGCATCCTTTCCCCTTAGGTTACACTTTGAGTTTGCATGCATAATTCTAAGTTCTCTAAGACAATTTTTAACTTCATTCAAATGTCTTAGGGCTCCTTTAGCATGTTTTCTTATGTTCTAGCTTGCACTTGGAATTAAAAGGAAAAGTGTGATTTTGGGGAAGGTGCACTAACTACCTTGCATTAGTGTAAAGCTTTGTTCATCTAACTTTGCCATGTGATTTCTTGACATTAACTTGGGTTGTGTTAATGTACATTTGTTGATGTCTAGGTGCTAACAAACCCTCTCCATTTCTACATGAAAACTATTAATACCTAAGGTGAGTTCTTTCACACAATCAATTTATACTTAGATATTTCTTCAATTTTAGGCATCTAGTTTATCTGAAGAGCTCTTCCTCCCTTGGATAAGTTAATTTCTTTCTCTATTTAGTGTGTGTTTTGAGTCATCACTTTCACAAGTATGGCTAGACTTTATTATAGTGCTACCATGCTTGCATAGCCTAAAACCATTTGGTTGATGCAAAGTCTAATGTTTGTGTATCCTAGAACCATTGATGTCTTGAACATTAAAATACTAAAAGCATTTATAAAACGTTAAAATAATAAAAACACATTTATTTAGTTCTCACTTTCTTAAGCCACAACAATTCACCCTTTCCCAAAGAGGTTATAACTGTATGGCATGATGTTGGATCATCAAAGTTGTGACTAAGAGTCATTTTCATTGCATTTCATCTGGTGTTGTACATGTTCCCAAGAGGGATTGCAACACAAGCATTGCAATTATCCCCAAAAGGGATTGCGATGTGTGTGTGTTTATGTTTGTCTCTATCACTCATCGAGGCAACATGGATTCTAATTATATTATATCTATTATAACATCTCTTATATTTCTTAAATGAAATGATATACATGAGTGTTTTTGGCAATCCACTTAATATTATCTTTGAAACTTATAGTCGAATTGCACTACAATTTAAATGATAATTCATATTGGTCTAAAATTTGTAGGATTCCTATTAACCTTCTTTGATGTTTTTCATTTGAAATTTTTTATTTAATAATTGTTAAAAATAAATTTTGCACCTATCCAAAATTTCATTATCTTTTACAACAAAATTTTTCATTTGTCACCTTAATGCATTTAACATGATCAGTGTCCTTATATTTATTATTTTTTATTTTTTCCAATTTATAAATAAAATTTTCTCCTTCATTTGTTCCTAATTTCTCATAAAAGTTTCCAATGCCTTATGTTTGGCTTTGGTTGATGCTACTATTCCCTCCTTTTTTGCCATTTTGTACATCAACCTATTTTCTTGGTTTTTACTTTGTTGTGATTCCTTAAAGCATCTTTTTTTTTTTGGATAGCATGTTGCACTTAATCAGTCCATGACCATGTGTCCTATGGGATGTGCTTTTTACTTTTTGTTTCACCTAAAATGTTCTTTCTAATTTTTTGAAAGAAACTTTCCATTTGGCCCCAAATTAAATTCATAGAAAAATCCCAATTCGAAGTACCTTGTTGAAACAATTTTTTTTTTTTTTTATAAGGTGATGTTTTTCTTTAGATTTCACTATTTTATGCAATAAGTCCCTTTTATTATACTACCTTTGAAGCTATGCATAGCTAAGTCCATGATCATTAGTCAATGTTGAGTTGCAAGGCACTCTCCAAGTATGATATTACAATCTTCACACATGGCATAGTCTCTTTTACATTACATGAAATAATCAATTTATGTTTTATGCATACCGCTCTTATATATAATTAAATATTTTGTCCTCTTTCTGAGATAAGTATTTGCAATTGCAAGGTCATAGGTACTTGCACATTGTAGCAATGAACTTCCTATACCATCTAGGTTTTATTATGACAACTCCCCTTCATGTACCCATGGGTGCATTCCCATAATATTTATCTTACTTTATACAAGGACCTGTAAAAAATTGTGTTACTATAACATATCATTAGATTGTTAAAGCATATCATATTTACATACCAATATGGGATGGAATTCAAACCCTTTACAAGCACTAAGACCCTTCATTCTTTAACCTTATTCAATCTTAATAAGTTTGAATTAAGTATTCAATAATAAAAAGAAAGTAAAAATTTTCTTTATTATGTTTTGAATATGATAGTAATACAACATTAAATAAAATACTTAAATATGCTTGTGATAAGCAGCGGTTAGCTCATTATCTTATTAAGTAAAAGATTGCTAATTTTAGTTACACATGAAGTGTAGTATCATTCTATTAAATATATTTAAGGTGTATAAAGAGTGAAATCTCCATTAAATAAAAAGTTCCTAAATTGTTGACTCTTTAGGCATCTTCAACGGGCACTACCAGCAAGCTTACACACTGTAGAAGTTACATATCAACAATGAATAGCCTAGTGCCAAACTTTAGAGCTAATTAAGGGTTGTTGATGATGTCAGTCTCTCTAGGCCCATGCCCATCTCCCACAAATGATCCTCTCATGCTTGGAATTTGGATTTACACGGGCCTATAATTTAATTTGTATTCAATGGTTTCATAGAAAATATTAAAGTATTTTGACAAGATTTTTATTTTAAGAAAAATGTTTTGGAAAAAAAATAAAATAAATATAATTTGTAATAGAATAGGATGATGATTCAATTATTTGTTATTAGTTAAAAAATTCATTTTATTATTGCTTTCTCTAATTTCTATGTTAGTGCAATAACATTTTTAAGTTGATTGTGATATGTATAGTTATTGTGATTTAATTGTTACTTTAATTCTCAATTATGTATCTCAATTATTCTTGAATGATGTTCACCTACAGTCATAAGTTACAGTGTAACTTAATTATTACTTTAATTTCCACCTGTTCATTTTAATTATTCCTTAAGTGATCTTCACTTACACTTGTAGATATTGGTTGGGACTTAGGGTTATTGTGAATTGGAAATATAATACAGTTATTCCAATTTGTAAATAAAAAATATTATTATATACTAGTCTTAATGATATATATTATAGTTAATTAAAATATAAGTGAGAGTCTTCTTCCTGTATTTATAAAGGGAATGTTATTAAAGTTCACGTTCTTCAAAATGGCTAACTTGAAAACAGGAAAATTCTCCAAAACGTCTAAAACAATCCTAAAATTCGAAGTCTGGATCCTCTGCCCAAAGTTAAATAAAACTAGAAAACAACACCTTGCTGGAAGTACAAACACAGGGTAACTTCTGTAAATCTATCTCTCTCAGAATCTCTCTCTCGCTGGCGGGAATGCAGTTTTTTAAATAAATTTCCGGTGTTCAAGCCAGTCCCAACACTATTTGAAAAAGAAACAAGAGTGGCATCTATCTAAGTTGTTCCACTTGTGAACCGATATTCCAATTCAGTGAAAGAAGAAGACTCTACCAAATCATGCTATGCTATGCGAGGTGGAGAAGGATTATCCATATTTCATGAAGTTGTTTTAATGTCATGGTGGAAAAGTAAATGGCGGAATTATTATTAGTACACCAAGGGTTGCCAAATGCAAAATCAAATAATAATACGTAACCCAAACGACTAATACAGGGCACACAACTTTAGAAAGCTTGGTTATGTTTGCTGCACTTTTAAGGTTGAGAATATAATTAATAATCCATAACACCTGAAAGTGTGCGTACGTTTCCTTTAGCATGATCTGAGAAATATCGTCTCGGCGACTTCAAGAAGAATTTGGATCCACATATAACCAGCCACGGTGCAGTTGGCAAGGCAAAGTTTGAAAACGATGAATCATCGCCGCCGCTGCTGCATCTTTCCATATGCAACGTAAAGGATGAGGCGTTGACGTCGATTTCAGCTTGCGCCGTATCCGGCATGAACCAGATGTAGGGTCCCACAAGGCCTCGCGAGACGACATTAATTGATTAATTAGTGTTGTGGCCTCTAGCCGGGCTATCATTTGTGTGTAAAGTTTGAAGATTTTTTGTGACAACCTCCCAGGTCAACATCCAATCATACTCCAAGTAAATCTTGTTCTCATCCGTATCATCCTCGGCTGACAAGACAACGATTTTCCAGGTGTTTGTAATAAAATTTTAAATTTACGTAGAGAATTTATGTAAAAACAGAAAATGAAAATTCAACAATGCTTCTAGTAATTCAAATTTACATATGAACACTGAGTAGTTATGAAAAAACAGAAAATGAAAATTCAATATTTGGTATGATAAGTTATCTAACCAATGCAATGTTCCTTGTTCTTCGAACAAGGAAAATGTTAACAGTAAGCTTCACTCCATCTAATGTTACAATGAAAGTAGTGTTCATCAGATGAATAAAACCTCATAAATGCCCATCTGCGTTAAATGGAAAAAAACACTAGTCTTACAGTTTTACAATGATGCACTGAACAGAACAACAAAAACGAGTTCTCTTTACATTGTTAGACTTTAAATTGATCCTATGGATTGGAAATTTGGAATGTTGGAAAAAAAATATTGTGCAAAAAATATTGTGCAGAAAACATTGGCCACAGCACAATAACCAAATTGCATAAGGAATAAAAGATGCGAAATAAATCAAAACTCACCTCCAGCTGAACTTGTTACAGTAAATGTTTTAGTTCTTCTATCACATCAATCGTGTATGTAGACTTTGAGCATTTGTAATATTGACCAAAACTATAAAACTATCATGATTTCTTCCGGTGCCTTTGTTCTCCCATCAAAAAAATTTTATTACCTAGAAAAATGTCAATCACTAAACTTTCAGTTTAAATGGCAAATATGAGACCACTCTTGTGGTAACTATTGATGTTAACACTTCCCATGCTCTCATGAGGCCATGATTATGAACGTCTCTATTTCTCTCTTTCAATAACCACTAGAAAATTTATGCAAGGGATGGTGACAATGAACATTACTATCAAATATTGCTAAATTGGGACTTCTGAATCTTTCACTGATCTCAATCAATAATAGCATTCAAGCCTTGGTCTCTGTTTAGCCCAATATTCATGCCTTGAAACTGCCATTGTCTAGTGCACCAACTGCTAGCAGTTAAAAAAATAGCATAGTGATAGAGATTTATGTTGATCTCAACCGGGTCAATATAAAATGACATGAAGGAATTTAGTGTTCTTTGCAAATGTATATGGCACATAACATTGACTGATTACATAACTATTTTGTCTAACGGCCAGGTGGTGATCATTCATGCAAGTGGTTACGGTCATTAGTGATGCACGTTATATGCAGAACGTGGGTGCCATTATGGAACAAATGCAACAATTATAAAATGGCGACAAAGGCAGTCTTTGACGGGGTTGGTTATCTTGGCAAGGCTTAGGAGAATTGGCAACCAAGAAACCAGCAGGCAACAGTTTCTTTCTTCTCTTATGGGCCTAACAAGTCGCTAACAATTTGCATGCATCAGAGACACATCAAGGGGGTGGAGGGCTTGGCCTTTGAGGAGGGTCTAAGGTAAGAGCTAGCAGCTCAAAATCAAATCCTTGGGGGATCGATCCTTAGGGGTCAGCCAAGAGGATAGTTATGTTTTTTTTTTCTTTTTTGCCCAAACACCTCTTTTCTCCCTCTTTGGCTACTATAGTGAACCAGCAAGTAGCAGGTTGCTGCTAAGTGTCCACAACAACACAAACGGTAGCAATGATAATGCAAGTTCCTACCGGTGGCATGGCATAGGGCAATGGAGCCTCTCTTATCCCCAATAGGCAATCTCTTATTTTCGATAGCTTTTCTATTTTATTTTTCCTTGTTCGCCAATAGCAAATGATGCCAGCACACAATCTCTCTCAACAATGTGGGATCTAGCTTCTTCTCTTTCCCTCTTTAGGTGGCAGTTATAATTTTCTTGCCTAGCAATGAACACCATCAGCAATGACAGACTAAGGAAAATTTATTCATTTTAGTTACATGTTGTATTCTTGAATTTCAAGAACAATTTTTTTTAAATTTTCTAATTTTCTAGTTTGATTTATTGTTTTCAAAAGGCCACGTAGCCCTCTCTAGTTGAGACTATTCTTAGGTTTCCATACCCATACGAGAGGCACCCTAGGCAATAGTCTCCTAAGATGAGTTTTCTTTCTCAGTGTTGGTGCAACCAAAATTTATGCATCAACAGTAACCATTACAAACCATTGATTTTCTCATAATGGTTACTTTTATGAAACCATTACAAACCATTGATTTATCTATAATGGTTACATTTATGGAATCGTTACAAACTATCAATCTTCTTGTAAATGGTTACATTCTCCCACTTGGTTTCATTATTTAAATTAATATCCATCAAATCCAAATTTTTAGAGATGAATACATGAATTATGGTGATAGTTCCTTTACATGTGAGTATTATCTTCCATGTATTACAATGTATTATCTCTTAAAATTAATTTCTTATATGGTAACTTAACTTTATGAATAAACCCAATGTTCATTCTAGGTCCTACCATATGTGAATTTTCTCTAATAACTGTATGGAGAAACTAAATATAAAAAAACATCACAAATGAATAAGAGTTTCATTAAGACTATAAAATTGTATATAACAACAGTCCCAAAACACACCTAGATCTATCCCTATGGATCTTAATGGCAATAACATATGACATCCCTTTTGTCAAAAAATCAACTATCATTAATTTAGTGCTTATATTCTTAATGACCACTTTCTTATCCTTAACATGTTCCCTTATGGCTAAGTACTTTATATCAATGTGTATACTTCAACTACCACTCTTATTATTCTTAGTCATAAAGATAGCAATTGAATCGTCACAAAACATTTTTAATGGCCTAGATACAAAATTTACAATTCTAAGGCTAAACATAAAACTCTTCAACCATACACCATGTGAAGTATCCTCAAAAGAAGAAATGAACTCTACTCCATTGTGGAAGTAGCAACCAAGGTTTGCTTTCCACTCCTCTAGGACATGGCTCCTCTAGCTAGCATAAAAACATAACCAAATGTTGGTTTCCTTAAATCAACATAGCTAGCAAAGTTTGAATCAAAGTAGTCAAACCCCTTTCGATTGTCAATTTGTCTATACATAAGCATGTGATCTTTTGTACCTTGAACATACCTCATCATCTTCTTTGCATCCCTCTAGTGGTCAATGCCTAGATTACTCTTATATCATTCCAATATTCCCACAACAAATGCAATGTCAGGTCTTGTGTATACCTGAGCATACATTAGGCTTCCAATAGCTGAAGCATATGAAATTTTTCTCATTTGTCTTTTCTCTAAATCATTCATGAGGAACTAGTTCAAATTGAACTTGTTACCCTTCACAATGGGTACTATACTCAGTGAACAATCTTTCATCTGAAACCTCTCTAAAACTTTACTGATATAGGTTTACTACAACAGTCCCAAAACACACCTAGATCTATCCCTATGGATCTTAATGGCAATAACATAAGATGCCTCACCAATATCCTTCATGTCAAAGTTCTTAAAGAGAAATTTCTTCATCTCATATCGAAATTCATTATCATTAGTTGCAAGAAAGACATCATCCACATATAGGACAAGGAAACAAATTTTGCACCCATTGATCTTCTAGTATATACATTGATCCATTATGTTCTCTTCAAAACCAAATGAATTGATGACATCATGGAATTTTAGATACCAATGACATGAGGCTTGTTTCAATCCATATATGGATTTCTTAAGCTTGCATACCAATTGTTCACCATCAGTAGAGGAAAATCCTTCACATTTTTTTATATAAACCTCTTTCTCTAGATTACCATTGAGGAATGTCATTTTCACATCCATCTGATGTAATTTGAAATCAAAATGGGAAACCAATGCCATAATCACATGAAGGAAGTCCTTCTTAGATACAGGAGAAAACATTTTTGTGTAATCTATTCCCTTTCTCTGAGTGAACCCTTTAGTAGCAAGTCTTACCTTATATTTTTCAATGTTTCCTAGTGAGTCTTTCTTTGTCTTGAAGACTCATTTGCATCCAATGGTTTTTACATCATCAAGCAACTTGACAAGATCCTAGACTCCACTATATGACATAGAGTTCATCTCATCTTTCATGGCATCATATCACAAGTAAGATTCCTTATACCTCATGACTTATGAAAACGTGTCAGGATCAATTTCAACTCCTATGTTGTAGTTAGGCTCCTATAGATATACTATATAGTTACTAGAAATCGTTAATCACCTTACTCTAGAAGATCTCATTAATGTTGGTTCATCATTCTCCTAAAGAGCATGATGTTCAACAGGTTCTAGTAGTTATTATTTAGCTGGATCTACTGCTTCTTAATTAGTAGTCTGTTGAACTTCAATGACTGGTTGTTGTTCATCATGCATTTGTGCTCTAGGCGTGTTGTGTACAATAATCTGTCTATCACTTGAAGTAAAGGGTTGGACGTCTACATGATCTTTATCAAGAACAGTATTCGAAGATCGATTACTCCCACTAATCAAGTCATTCTGAGGAACTTTAGCATTCTTTGATTCCACAAACCTAGTAGTATGTGATGGACAATAAGATATGTATTCCTTAGATCATTTGGCATATCCAATGAAATACCCACTTGTGGTCCTTGGATCTAGCTTCTTTTCTTGTGGATTATATACTCTTACTTTAGACAGTCATCCCCAAGTGTGTATATGTTTCACACTCAATTTCCAACCTTTCCATAATTCAAATGGTGTCTTTGAGAAAACCTTGGTTAGAACTAAGTTTAATATATATACAGTTATTTTGAGAGCTTCAGTTCACAAGGACATAGGAAGCTTGGAGCAACTAAGCATACTCCACACCATGTCCAATAATGTTCAACTTCTTCTTTCTACCATACTATTCTGGTCTAGAGAACTAGGCATAGTTTACTGGGCCACAATTACATGTCCTTGAAGAAACTTAGTAAATGGACTAGGAATTTGTCCATCATCAATATATCTACCATAGTATTCACCACCTTAATTAGCCTTGCTATCTTTATTTTCTTACTACATTATTTCTCTACTCCATCCTTAAATACCTTAAAGGCATCTAAAGATTCATTGTTATTATGAAGTAGGTAGAGATACATATATCGTGAGTATTCATAAATAAAAGTAATTAAATACCTTTGACTATACAAGTTCATATCTAGACTACAAATATCTGTATGTATGATCTTGAATATGTTTGAACTCCTCTTGGCACCTTTCTTTGACATATTAGTCTACTTTCCCTTTATGTAGTCCACATAAGTGTCAAAGTTAATAAAATCTAGGGTACTAAGTACCCCATCATTGACTAACCTCTTCATTCTTTCAATAGAGATATGTCCTAATCTACAATGCCATAACATAGAGAATTCTTGATTCATAACACATCTCTTAACACCAGCACTATCATGAACATGCATAGAAGTATAAGAAGCTTCATTTTGTAAACTAATTTTGAAAAGACCATCCATTAAGTTCAAATTTATAATATAAACTAAATATAGTGTTTGAAAAATTAAAGGAAAATTCTAATTATACAAGCCTTAAAATAGAAATTAAATTCCTTGAAAAAATTAAAATATAAAATGTCATTTTCAACTCTAAAACAAAACCACTACTTAAAACTAATTTGCATGTTCCAATTGCCTCCACATGTGAATGCATCTTGTTACCTGAATAGATGCACAGCTCACTTCTCACTAGCTTCCTTAGGTTTTGCACCCCTTGCAAGAAATTAGTAACATTGCTTGTAGAACCAGAGTCAATCCACCATGTGTTATGGTCAACATCAACCATATTAGATTCAAAACTAACAAGTGAGAATTGAGTACCTTTCTTTTCAAGACATTTCTAATATTTAGGATAATCCTTCCTTATATGCCCTTTCTTCATACAGAAAAAGCATCTAGATTCCTTCTTAATATCAACTTGTGCAAGTAGTTTTCCCTTCCACTTATTTGTGGCTTTCCCTTCATTCTTTCCTTGTGTAGCTACATGAACACTCTCTCTCACTTTCATAGCAAGTCTACCCTATTCTTGTACACACATGATCATTAGTTCATTGATTGACAATTTTTCTCTATGTGTTATATAAAAAATCTTAAATGGTCTATACTACTATAGGAGCATGTTCAAGATGTAGCACATAAGAAAAGACTCTAACATCTCTGCCTCAAGTATTTTTAGTTGAGCTACTATATCCCTCATTTGCATGATGTGCTCACACATAGCACAGATTCTGGTGAGCTAGCACCTTAAGGTGCTAGCCAAAGCCTTGTCTGATAACTCAAATTCTTCATCAATTTCCTTCATCAAAGCTCACACATGATCCTCCTGTTCTAATGAACCACACATACCAACTGAGATCTTGATCTTTATGAAAATGACATAGAGGTGATTAGATCAATCCCATTTTTCATAAGAACCAACATCATCTGATTGGCTGGTTTCCATAATGACAAGTGGTTGATCCTTACAGATAGCATAGTTAATGTCTATCTAGCCTAAATGAAGGAGAATTCTCTCCTTCCACACCTTATAAGTATCACCCTTTAATTTAGGAATCTCACATTTAAAATCAGAGTAGTTCACAAGTTGTATAACTACATAAATTAAAACATGCTTTTATTACTAAATTTGAGGTTAAAATATTATGTAACATGTTTGCCAATGTAAATCATGCAAAAATATGAATCAAATGACATAAAATTGCCAGTGGGCTAAATTTTAATTCAAACATATTCATATATCCTTATGATGAAACTATTAAATTATATCTCTAAGAAAAATATTTTAATACATCATCCTGATTAACCATATTAAATATAACAAAAATTTCTATGGAATAAAATCTATTATATTACATATAATTAATCATAATTTAATATTTAGTTACCTTATGTGATCAAAAGCTCTTAATATATAACTTTGCACAATTAAAGATGTTGTGGTTACTCTCTAATTATACAAAATTATATAGATCACTAATCATAATTTTTATGCAAAACAATTGTGCATATATCAATGTCACTCTATAGATATATACAAAAAACATGTCCATAAAATTAATTGTTTCTAAAACAAATTATCAAAGTCTAACTAATCTAAAAAAATATGGCAATAAACATCAGTTATTTAAAAAATATTAATAATAAGCAACTTCATTCTCATACCAAAACATAGATGGGGCTATCAATATGAAAGTTATATGATGGAGCTATCCTATCAAAAAATATAGACAATAATGCATGAGCTATACTAGGAATATTGGTCATAGAGAGCCCATGTAGGAAACATAGAGGCTACTCCACACATGTCGTAGCCTTATTAGCTATTGTTCCAAAGCATGTCGTCCACTCTTGTAGGTGGGGCACTTTCTACCATGTGGCCTAGGGACCTTTCTTAGCCTACCTTCCAAGGATAGAGGCTAAAGCACCTCACCACCCACTCCCTCTTGTTTGGATTCTCCATCCCATAAATTTTTTGAACAATGTTTTGAAAGTGAAAAAAAAAAGCAAAGAAAATAAAAACACCCAACTATCCAGAATACTATAAACTCCAAGCCATGCACCACTCCAT
Source organism: Gnetum montanum (assembly GCA_015680685.1). Lineage (NCBI taxonomy): Eukaryota > Viridiplantae > Streptophyta > Gnetopsida > Gnetales > Gnetaceae > Gnetum > Gnetum montanum. Next base: position 422,688 of record MNCI01014507.1, read on the forward strand.
AAGCCATGCATCTATTTTAAAACATTTATTAATTCTATGGCATACAACAAATTCAAAATCAAGCACCACACATAATTCCACACTAAACCTTTTTTGGTCAATAACCAAGGTAACTCAAATTCACCCCAATTTGACTCAAATACGGTTAAACATCAAGACAAAGACCAAATCAAGCTCCAATACCAAATGTTGGAAAAACAAATATTATGCAAAAAACATTGGCCAAACGACACAATAACCAAATTGCACAAGAAATCAAAGATACAAAAATAAATTGAAGTTGACCTCTAACCAATGATGCCTTTGCGTGAACTTGTTCCGGTGATTATTCTGATTCTTCCATCGACACTAAACAATGATGGTATATGCAAACTCTTAGCATTTGTGATAGTGACTAAAACTGTAACACTACCTTTGATTTCTTGTAATACCTTTGTTGTCTCATCAAAAACATTTTATAGGCTAGAAAAATGTTGGTTACAAAACTCTCAAATATGAGACCACTCTTCCTGAACCATTACAAACCTTTGGTTTTCCCATGATCACATTTATTGAATCCTTACAAACCAGTTTTCGTAAGTGGTTATAGGGTTGATATCACTATTGGCCATAGTTATCATGATAAATTTAGGCCATGGTTATCATGATAAAATTAGGCTATGGTTATTAAAATAGTGGGTGGTTATCATTAGTTATTTAAGGGCTCCTTCACCAATATAAAAGGGACCTCCCTCACCTCAATTCAGATCCATCACATATATCCCCTTTCCATCCCACTCTTACATTCTTCTCCTATTGCATGAGAGAGAGGCTTCTTCTTGTTCTCTCCCTGTGATGAAGAGAGAAGGTTGTTATCCCTATTTTTGATAATAAGATCCTTCTACATTTGCCCATGGTCTTTTTTCCCACTTTCAGGTTTTTCCAGGTAAAAGATTCGTGTCCATTGCTCTTTATTTTCATCTCATTTCATATTTTGCTACAGATCTGCTAACAATCACAATGCTTACCAAAATAATAGGTAGATTTCACCCGTCAACGAAAATAATCCCATCACTGCTACACCATAAAGTGTAAATATTGCATATGGTTCAACTTTGGATTTGTTCTTTCTGAGGCTAATGGTGACAAAAGTTTCTTTTCACATCTATATCTTAATTTAACAATTCACCATTGTCAATGGAACAAAGTGAACTTCAACGGAAGCAGTTTGAGCCTCTGCAAACGATGAAAACTGTTCAAGACATTCTAAGGAGAAAATGCTCTTGTAGAACAATCTATACAGTCCGCTAGAAATACTGAGATTGTGCAGCGAATTATAGGCATAATAGAGGTACAGGGTCGGGGACTCGCAACTGATAAAGAACAAGAAGGATGCTTTCGTGTATGAAGCATATGTTCTTTTTAGACACGTAGTGCTATGAAGAGCAGGATTTCATTTTGGTAGGATAATAAGTTCTCAAAAATCTGGTGGTTGTCGGCATTATTTTATAAAGTGCAGCGTTAAGAAAGTTTTGTGGATTTCCTGTATTTTAAAAAATGTCTTTCCTCCAACGTTTGCATCTGTGAAGCTTCTGGCATAGATATTCATGGCCCCACACATTTGAGCGTGGGTAACGCGCATCTACCATTGATCTTTCGGGAAAAACAAAAAAAACAAAAAACGTATGTGAGCCTACGTAAAAATGCCTGGTCATTATTACGTAAACAATATATGCGCACATTAAGATTTTCATCTTTATTTTATTTTTTATTTCTTAATTTTTATATATAAGATAAAGAGAAGAAATAGGAAAATAGAAAGAATACCTATAAATTATTGTAGGTAAAAAATTAGTAGTAAAAACCTTGCATAATCTTACAACAACAAAAAATTTCATCCAATTGGTAATTTCTATGCATGATCTTTTTTTCTTCTTTTTTTTTATGCACATATTGCATGGAAGTGCTTACTAGTGTGTGCTTTTCATCCACAAAATGCACACCATGTATGGGGGACCTTTGATGCAATGGATGCATGGAGTACTAACACATCATCTTCTAACCCTGTTACTATTATATGACCAAACCTAAACTCAAGGGGAAGGGGGTGTTTGAAACCTAAATAATTATAATATAAGTACATCCCAACATATATGGCCTAATTAGAACTTTATAGCTTAGGATTGCCTAGTACAATTGAACCCATGACTTGGAGCTTTTAAATCAAGAATCATACAGCTAGGCTAACACCTTAATGTATACTTCAAGATTATCACTTCAAAATGCCCTCCAAAAATGGGTACATGAGATGGTTTCTTTGTAGGCCACTCTCCATTTATCAACATAGCTACATTTTCTAGCCTAGTGTTATGGGTCTTAGCTTAGTAACCCTAGATCACAAGTTTGATTCTACCAAGTAGGACTAAGTTATAAACTTCTATAAATCTTGGGGTGTACCTGTGCTTCACTTATTTCAAGTTCCATCACCCCAAAATAGCTACAATTTTTAGTTTAACACCATCTCGACCCTCAACCTCCTTACCCTCAACCCAAAATAGCTACATAACCTTTGATAGGTGGTTCAAGTGGTTAGCTCATTATCATGTTAAGCAAGATGTTATTAATTCAAGTGATACTTGAGACATTATTATGGAAATGGAAATACTTAATTACATCATTGCGAGACCACAAAGAGTCTATAAGACAAAATAAAATTTATTACATGGCTCTAATATCATCATGATGGGTCTTGAACATCTCATTAAGAAAATGACCTAGAATTGACACTCTAGCTCAAACAAATGTGGCAAAGTGGTTGCTTGACTACTATATTTAGGTCTAAGAGCATTAAAGAAAGAACAATTTAGAAAGATAAGTTCTTTATCTTTCACTACTACATGTATACAAAATTTACAAATGTGTTATTCTCTTTGAAGATTAATTCATCTTCCTGTTTCAATCAATATATAGTAAGATCCTACACAAGTACATGTAATAACCATCTTACTTTGTCTAGAAATAGTAGTAGATAAATAAGTAGGTATTTTTTGTTAATGATCATCCTTATATTTGCTGCAAATAAATTTTTTTTTCCCACATGATTATTCCCACATGGACTTCAATGCCTTCTATTTTATCCTTATTTTCATATTCTTAGAGATCAAATTTAAATTTAAATCTTCAATATTCTATTTTTAAAGCCATTTTTTCTATCATTGAACCATCCTTTTTTATATAGTGACCTTATAAACTTCTATAGATAGGTGGACACTAGGCCTAGCAAGCATCATTTTATAAAGTTATAAAAATTTCTTAAGAGCTACAATTTCTATAGGTAGCATATCTACTTTTGCTAATATAATATTACATGAGTTAAACCTTAGCCTAAAATTCCTACAACAAAAAATATACTTTTTTATAATTACTCTAATGCATCATTGATGGGATGCGATATCACATGGGCCGCGATATCGTGTCTACCTCGATATCGCGTCCACTGCGATATCATGTTGTCCCCCACGATATCGTGTACACGATATCACGATCCGCCGCCAAGTCTATAAATAAGAGGTAGCTCTCCCTTTGTTTCTCATCTAGATCTAGACCTTAGCAAAACTCTGGTAGTTTTACCTCTCCAGAGATAGAATATTTTCCATGTGCCCACAATAGGAGCTACAAAGTGAACGAAACTTTATTCGAGAAAATATTGTACCTAAACACATGTTTGTGTACAGAAATAAAGATGAACTTCTTGGATAAACCTTGCAGTGCATGGAATAGGCTAATTAGGACTTTATTTATTGTTATTTACCATTTATTATTTACATGCTTTATTAGTCATTAAATCTCTCTCAACCCTTCTCTCCTAGTTAAGTGCCTCAGTACAACCACTTCGAGCACGTGCATTACACTTGGTGATCCCAGGAACGATTAGCATTTGGTAACCAAGGTTGCATTGGTTTAGGGTGTGAACGGTAAGTGGGAACGGATGGTGACGCTAGGTTAATTAAGACTTAGTTAGTTACTTAAAGTTAGTAATTAGTCTCTTCAACCCTTTATCTTATCAGCATAGGAGATAAAATAGAAAAGTCATAAAAATCATATACCTCATTGATGAGTGCCAAGGTACCCCTACACTCAACCATACAAAACGAGCATCGCACGCACGATCTAGTTGAACTCCGCAGATGGACTAGTTGTGGACCTAGATAGTTAGCCTTAGGTCATAGTTCATTGTCTTCCCACCTAGACTAGTTTTGCATATGTCACGTATGGTTTAGTCTAGATGAGGTGTATGATGTGTTCTAATTCTAACGCTACTCCTGATGGTAGTGGAAAATAATATTAAGTAATCTAAGCTAGGAGGAAAAGGTAAGAAAATCTAATCTAGCCTAAGTGCGACGAGCAACTGATTCCTTGATCAACCGTACACATCTTGGACTTTGTGCATGACTACCACTGGGACTACCAAGCATAGGTCCAAGGTACACCAGTGGGACTACCAAGCACAGATCCCAAATATGCCACTGGGTTACCAAGCGTAGATCCTGGATACGCCACTGGGCTACCAAGTAGTCACACTTAAATGCTCGTAACCAAGTCATACTCATTCTGCTTCCAGGAGTTTAAGGTGAGAGACAAATCGCGATGAGTAACTGATTCCTTGACTAGCTGTACACATCCGTAGATGCTCGTAATCAAGTCATACTCACACTGCACTACGAAAGCAATAAATAACATTAAATAAATAACAAACAAATAAACTAAGTGAATGCTGCAATGATGAATTAATCTTGATCTTTATTGTCGGTCATGTGCGTGTCCAAGTACGGCACACTCAAATAAAGACACCGTAAAGTTACATTCACCAAACTGCGGGTAGACATGGGAAAATAATCTAACTCTGGAGGGATCAAACTGCCAAAGCTTCGTTACTCTAAAACTGGGATGCAAATGTGGGAGAGCTGCCTCTTATTTATAAAAATTATGGCTGACTGTGATATCGTGTACGTGATATCATGGCCCATGATATATTGCATACACGATATCGTGACCCATGATATAACATGGGTGCCTTATCGTGGGTGCCTTAACACAACCACCAGCAATATGAGCAATTTCATGTCTCATCACTCATACTTACTTAACCATACACCATGACAACTACAAGTAAGTCTGGGAAGACAATGAATAATTAACCTTAAGTGTTTCATGAGGCGTGTAGGCACTTAGTCTATGGAGTTCAACTAGATCGTGCATGTTACGCTCGTATTCGTATGGTTGAGTGTAGGGGTACCTCACCACTCATCATTGGCGCCGTTGTCGGGGAATAAGTGTTTGTGCGTTAAGTAGAACATAGGAAATCACTCACATCATTGGGAGCTTAAAAGAACCTTAGGTTTAATTAAACAAAAATTATATAATGGTTAAATAGTACACCAATAAGACACAATGTCTTCTTCTTCTTCTCACGAGAGCATTACACCACTTAGGGACAATACAAGAAACAGTCGGCAATCTAAAACACATAACCAAAATCTGTTAGTTCCTCAACAATATAGGGTCATATATACTCATACCGATGAGTATATACCTGATTTTACTTTTATCCTCCATCAGGATGAACAGATGTGCTGGAGAGACTTGCAAGGTAATATAGTGTTACCTCCAGATCGTGCAATCCCCAACATGCTCCTCCGTGCTTTGGCATAGATAGGCATGACACAGCTCTATGTCGAATATGTTGTGCCATATTTTGACACAAGGGATTATCATCCCATAGAAGCACAATGTTTAAGGGAATCAAGGTAGGAGAGCCACCATACATTGTTGAAGGGCAAAGTGGTCCCGCACATCCTAAGTGAAATTAGAGATGGTGAACCACTTTTAATGGGTTCTCTATTAAAAGATGTTTTCCCTCATAACAATAGTGAGGAGGTGGCATATTAGAACCTACGCTCCACGATACACAACCCTGGTTCTAATCCCTATGAACACCAGTTGTTCACTAAGGGAACAATAACACATGACAAGGACAGGCACTCAGATCGTCATCACGATTGGGGCCAAAGCCACAAAAGAGAAGGTAAGAAACATCGTCATGGTGATGGTTCTCCTTCTTCTTCCCCTTCATCACATCATTCACCCTCTCCTTCCACATCAGGGCGTAGTCATAGAGAGCATAATGGTGAGGATAGAGGTAGGAAAAATGAGAGACCTTGACGAGAGAGTCAAGAAAGAGGATGAGGGTAGTCAAGAGAATCAAGGCATGAACCAAGGGAAAGTAGGGAACAACATAGACATCATAGATTTCATGAAAGAGATGATCATGATGAACCCCTACTTGCCACCCAAAGCATGCTAAATATAACAGAGGTAGTGAGAATACTAACAAGGCATCAAAGGGATAGCCAGATCAAGCACTTAGGCATGAACAATATCCCACGCTTCGAATGGGGATACAATGCGGATTCTCAAAATCATTTATAGGAATTCCATGATGCCTACGCCTTGCAAAACATAGAAAACGAGTGGTAGAAACTAAAGTTTTTTCCTAAGACACTCATCAAGGAAGCAGAGAGTTGGTACCAGTCCTTAGAACTAGAAACCATCAAGAGGTGGAGTACGATGTTAGAACTCTTCAACGATAAATATCAAACGTACTCCAAAGTATCTAACTTGCATAAGTAGATCCAAGGATAGAAGCAAGATACTCATGAACCCTTGGATGCTGCCATGGGCCATTACTATGCATTGTTACATTGTTGCCTGAGCCATGGTTATGCACAACAGGATCAACTTCGCCATCTCGTAGATGGGCTAAGGTATGAAACTAGGAGAACTATTGGGACTTATGCCTAAGGGAGACTATCAAAACTTATATCCTATGAGATTCATCAATTGCTGGAACAAGTAGCCAAAGTAGAAGGGGAGATACAAAAAAGAGAGAGCAAGGAAGAATATAACCGTGATCCTTCCCTCTAGAAGAGGGGAGTGAGATTCTACGATGAAGAGGATGAGTCACCACTCGAAGAGTTGGTGGATAGGAAAACCTTGCCACTTTAGAAGCTAACAACGAAAGTGGAAGAAAAGGTAGATGAGATACAGGACTCCTTGAATAGTAGATTTGAACTTGTACTAAAAATCATAGGGGAGTCTAAGGAGGACCAAAGTGGTGACAAGGACAAGAAAAAGTTAAGACATTCAGGCCATGCACATGACAAGGGTAAGGGAAAAATAAGTATCTCCGATGAGGTTGTGGATTCAGATACAAACAATGATGGTGGATGTGAGATTTACCAATATGACCATCCTAAGGGATGTTGTCCAATCATCTCACAATCTACAAGAGTCTGGGGTGTATGCACTCAACCTGAGACTTAACATACGGCAGACACCCTGAAGGTTACCTTATCCCCAAGGTAACTCAAGACAGTTCCACCAATGATTGACGTACTATCCAAGTGGAACTCCACCATAACCCATCGAGCAACATCAACAGTGGCAATACCCACAGTCATGGGGGATGCCACCGTCGAAATAACAGTACCCTTATCGGCGACCCGATCCTTATGGATACTACATACAACAGCCAATTTCTCCAAGTGACTCCATGGGTCACATAACTTCCCAACATCACTACCAAGTTTAGGGGTACTTTAGAAGGACTCCTTCTCCTCTGAGAGATGCTCCATATCCATACCATCCTTCTAATCCATCTGCCTCTCTTTCACCAGTAGCTCCCATACCACCCGCTCCAACAATGCAAGTGGAACTCCCCACTCAACTGCAGTAACGTAACACTACGAGAACTATAAACATTCAACCTGTTGCTAGTTCTAATAACCACAAAAAGAGAAGACCTTTCTTCATAACCAAAATCCTATAAAAGCTCTTACAACTACAAGTGGTTGATTCTAGGTATGCTCCTCCAACACATAAGGCTTCGAAGCACCCTTCAGTCCAACAATACAACTGAACGCATACGGTTATGTTAACACATACCGTAATCAACTAGATCAAGGTAGGCCACCTTCCCAGGAAACTATCTGAACCTGGAAGTCCCTTAATCTACCTCCAAGTCATCGAGAATGAACCTCATAAGGCTCTTCTTGACTCAGGTTCTGAAGTCAACTTAATATCACGAGAAATTTATCAATCTTGGAACCTACCCCAACTCAAGAAGAGAAATATTCAACTGGAGATGGTTGACTAGTCCATCACCATTCCCTTAGGATTGGTGGAGGACATCGTTACCACTATGTGTGGTTGGTCATACCTAGCTGATTTCCTGGTGATAGAAGTTAACAACAACGAAGTGGACTTCCCAATTATAATGGGAAGGACATGGCTAAGCACAATAGATGCATGCCTAGGGATTCGCAATCTTTCCTTGAAGATATCTAAGGTAAATATTTATGGAAATATCGAGAAGAAGAAAGTTTCATACATCACATACAGTGATTCATCAAGTGATGACATGGAGGAATGCACAACATCTCCTCCATGCAATAGGTGTGCCTTAGAAAGATGCCTGTATGTAGCAACCACACAACAAGTGGACACCCCATGGTTGACAACTATCCGAAAGAGAAACCAACCAACATGCATGGAATGAACTGGGGGAACAACTCATGCCCATAACGAAAGCATATATACCTTGGAATATGAGTGTCGCCAACTTCCACCCCTTAATTTAAGAACATCAATTGGGAGAAGTTGGGCACTTCTACGAAATTCAAATAGATGTTCATTATTTCGGATCTCTCCCTTTCCATTCAGTCATGGGGGAGATGGCCACCTATGCTAATCATTTGGGGCCCTCAATTCTTTTTAATTTTTTGTTTTACATGTTTTTTTTACACATTTTTTTTTACACATTTTTATCTTACACGTTTTTGTTTTACACATTTTTGCATTACATGTTTTTGTTTTACACGTTTTTGTTTTACAAGTTTTTGTCTTACACATTTTTGTTTTACAAGTTTTTGTTTTACAACTTTTTGTTTTACAAATTTCTTTAACTTTTCTTATTTTTATTTTACATCGTTATACTTTTTCATTTTGTGTGTGTGTGTGTGTTATCCACTTTGTAGGTTTGTCACCCGATAAGTGTTCTTCATGATGGTATGAATTGTTTTCTCTTGGTTGCTAATGTTTGGTTTTTACCTTTAAGTTATGATGTTGATACTAAGGTATGGTTCTTTTGATATGACAGGCAATGAGTCCACTTCATCCATACATCCATGATTTCTATGGTCTCTCTCGGCTTGGAAATGTATAGTCCCTTTCTAAATAAGAACTATTAAGGAATCAGTGACTGGGCATTTCCCAAACTAAGGAAGGACTCAAGGATTGAAAAGGGTGTGACTTCAAGGGAACTTGATGCATTTGTGTTGGCCGTTCTCTTGGGTACTTTGATGTGTTCTTCTTAAATTTTCTTATCGTTTTGATGTTACCCAACCATCGAGAAGCTAAGCAGATAAAAATAACAAAGTCTTTGCATGGTGTAGTTCTCACGCATAAACACATAAAACATCAAAGAAGAAGAAGTGAGAATTCAAAGCACACCCCTTAGACAGAATAATCCCTTAGGTTACAAGCACTAGTTATGAAACTCAAAATAAAAATGTTCCCTCTAACTAAGGCCCTTCATGCTTCCCATTCTCTTCTCCTTTGTTTTGTCAGAATGGAGGTGTCTCTTGGGTGAAGGCATTCTTGTTACTTCAAGTGGATGGTTTAGCTGAATGCATTAATGCGAAGTCACTGGATGTGGATTGTTTGAGGCTGGCCTTGAAATGGGATCTGCTAAGTCACATTAATCATGAAATACACAAGGGGGTGTACACCACCTTGTTCTTGAGATTCCATTCCATTCTCTTCTCTCCATCCTTCTTTCCATTATTCACCTCATTGTCGATTGTATTACTAGTGTATATCTTGGTTGACACATTATTTTCTTTTTAGTATATTCTTGTGGTTAAGACATTAACTCTTGTTCCAAATGACATTCCCAGAGTTTATGGACTCTTTGAATTTGGGTTTGTCAGGGCATTAAGGGCATGAACCTGCTTTTGGGAGGACCCACTAACATTCCTATTTGGTGCACTAGTTAACTTCTTTCCCCTAACATTTTTACAATCCATTTTATTTTGTTCGTTTCCATCTTGACATCCCTTTCATCGATGTCATAGTTGTCTCTTTTTCTCCATATTTCTTGATTCTTTTTCTTTCTCCATTCTATCGCTACCGGAGGTTTTCTATTAATCATGGGGGTACAGTGACCACTATGATATCTCTAGACCCTTGCCAATGGACCTTTCACCGAAGCAAGGTAACAACTACATTGTGATTCATTTACCCTTGCTAATATAAGACTGTGTTGTGTGTGTAGATGGTGATCATACAACAACGAATTGGATCTGGAGGGAACACCTGGAATGGAGCAGTGCTAAAGCAGCTATGCAAGGAGCAAGATCAATGGCGCGCTTATGGATGGACAACGAAAGGTGCAATCTTGGCGTTGGCAGCAGCAAAATTTCTCTCTCTCTCTCTGAGCTAGCAAATAAGGCCTGATGTCAATGTAATAAGGTATTCACTCTTGTTGCCGTGAACACCAATTTTATCTTATCTTGTAATGATGATCCGTTCACATGTCATCCCATTAGTTCCATTTGAGTCAATAATCCCATACCATCCCAATATTTTGTAAGTAACTCGAGGATGAATTTTTATTCAGTCATGGGGGTATATCACATCCCATGCGATATCGCTGTCTGCCTCCAAGTCTATAAATTAGAGGTGGCTCTTCCTTTGTTTCTTATCTAGATCTAGACCTTAGTAAAACTCTGGCAGTTTTACCTCTGCAAAGATAGAATATTTTCCATGTTCCTACAGTAGGAGCTCCAAATTGAATGGATCTTTATTCGAACAAATATTTTACCTGAACACATGTTTGTGTACGGAAATAAAGATGAACTTCTTGGATAAACCTTGCAGTGCATGGAATAGGCTAATTAGGACTTTATTTATTGTTATTTACTATTTATTATTTACATGCTTTATTAGTTGTTAAATCTCTCTCAACCCTTCTCTCCTAGCTAAGTGCCTCAGCACGACTACTTCGAGCACATGCATTACACTTTGTGATCCCAGCAACAATTAGCATTTGGTAACCAAGGTTGCATTGGTTCAAGGTGTGAATGGTAAGTGGGAGTGGATGCTGACACTAGGTTAATTAAGACTTAGTTAGTTACTTAAAGTTAGTAATTAGTCTCTTCAACCCTTTATCTTATCAGCATAGGAGATAAAACAAAAAATACATAAAAATCATATACCTCAAACTTAACCATACACTGTGACAACTACAAGTAAGTCTCGGAAGACAACAAATAATTAACCTTAAGTGTTCCATGGGGCGTTTAGGCACTTAGTTTGCAGAGTTCGACTGGATTGCACGTGTTACACTCGTATTCATATGGTTGAGTGTAGGGGTACCTCGCCACTCATCAATCATGTTGGCAACATGTCTTGTAATGTCCTGTCCCTTGTTAAGGGTGGAAACAATTGTAAACAATGTAATTAACCTTCCAATGAAGGGGCACCTTGTTATGAAGAGTTATGACTATTCATGTATCCCTTGGGAAAGGGTTTGACCTATGCCATTTAAGGCGAGGGTTAGAGGTTGTGCCAGGCATGGAGTTGTGGAGCCTAGAGAGGCAAGTAACAAGAGTTGAGTGAAGTAAGACAAAAAGGGACTAATCACCCCTTTGGTAGGAAAGCCTAACCATGGTGGCAGTGATGGATTGCCTCTAAGGCTTAAGTGGTATAGGAAGAAAACCCAAAAGGGCGTTATAGAACTCTCTTCTATTAATATAATTTTTTTATTTTCCTTGCTTAATTTTTTAGTACCAATTATTTATTTTCTAATTAATTCATTATTTAAGTATTTAATATTTCATTATATTATCCATGAAAATGGTGAATGTAATAAATTAAGTGTTCATATTTTTATGACATCTAGAAACGAGATGTCACATGTCTTATTTTATGATTTTTTATTCGTCATCATTTTGGTTTTGTCATGCTGGGGGTATAATGCTTGGTAACCTAATAACGAGTAGTGTTTGGTAATCCCAATAGTGTTGCACTAGTTTAGGGTATGTGCAGCAAGTGGAAATGGATATTGGTGCTAGGACGATTAAAACTTAGTTAGCAAATAGTTAGTCACTTAGTCTCTTCACCCTTCCCTCTTAGCATAAGGCGTTAGAAAGATAAAATACATAAAAATCATATACCTCAGACTTACTTAACCATACAATTGTGACAATACAAATAAGTCTGGGAAGATAACAATTGCTTAACCTTAAGTGTTCCATTAGGGTGCATAAGCACTTAGTCCTTGGAGTTCGACCAGATCGCGCATGAGACACTTGTATTCATATGGTTGAGTGTAGGGGTACCTCACCACTCATCATTGGTGCCATTGTTGGGGACTTAGTTGTTTTGTGCGCTACGTAGAACATAGGAAATCATTCACATCGTTGGGAGCTAAAATGAACCCTTAGGGTTAATCAAGAGAAAAATAACATAACGGTAAATAGCACACCGAACAAAACTAAAATGTCTTCTTCTTCGAGCAAAAGCACTTCACCGCCTAGGAACAACACTAGAGACAGTCGGCGGCACAACACACATAATCAAAATCTGCCAATTTCTCAAAAATT
>MNCI01014507.1:435496-464462 GCA_015680685.1 Gnetum montanum
ACCCCATAATGCTTCGCCTGTCATAAGCAAAATTAAGGGTGGTGAACCTATTTCAATAGGTTCTCCACAAAATGATGTTCCCCCTCCTAATGATGGTGAGGAGGTGGTGTATCAGAACCTACACTCCACAATTCACAACCCTGGTTCTGATCCCCACAAACACCAAGTGTTCAACGAGGGAACACAAACATAAGATAAGGATTGGCATTCTAATCGTCATCATGATTGGGGTCGAAACCACTGAAGAGAAGGTAGGAAACATCATCATGGTGATGGTTCTCCTCCTTCTTCACCTTCATCGTCACATTCACCCTCTCCTTCAACATCAAGACGCAGTCATAAGGAACCTAACCATGAGGATAAGGGTAAGCAAAATGAGAGACCTCGACGAGAGAGTTGAGATGGAGGACGAGGGCACTCTAGAGAATCAAGGCATGGAAGAAGGGAAAGTAGGGAATTGCATAGACATCATAGACTCTATGAGAGAAATGACCATGAAGAAGTCCTACTTACAACCCGAAGCATGTTAGACATTACAAAGGCCATTAGAATACCTACAAGGCACCAAAAAGATAGCAAGATCAAGAGACTAGACATGAATAATATCCCACAATTTGAGGGGGGATACAACACTGATCCGTAGAACCACTTATAGGAATTTCACAATGCTTGCACCTTGCAAAACATTGAAAATGAGTGGAAAAAGTTAAAGTTGTTTCCAATGATACTCAGAAAAGAAGCGAAAAACTGGTACTGCTCCTTAGAGCTGGAATCCATTTGAAGATGGAGTATGATGCTAGGACTGTTTAACAATAAATATCAAATGTACTCTCGAGTGTCCAACTTGTGAAAGTAGATCCAAGGATGGAAGCAGGGTAATCATGAACCCTTGGATGCTTCCATGGGATGATATTATGCATTGTTACATCGTTTCCTAGGCCATGGTTAGGCACAACAAGATCAACTACACCATCTCATAGATGGGCTAAGATATGAAACCAGGAGAACCCTTGGAACATATGCCCATGGGAGATTATCAAAACTTAGGTTCCATTAGTTTCATATATTTTTGGATCAAGTAGCTAAGGAAGAATTAGAGCTACGTAAGAGAGAAAGCGTGGAAGAGTATAACTGTGATCCTTCCCTCCGAAAGAGGGGAGTAAGATTCTGTGAGGAGGAGGATGAGTCACCACTCAAAGAGTTGGTGAGTAGGAAAACCTTGCCACTTTAAAAATTAACAATAGAAGTGCTAGCTAAGGTAGATTAGATGTGAGACTCCTTAGATAGTAGATTTGAAACCATTTTAAAAATCATAGAGGAGTCTAAGGAGCGAAGTAATGACTATGATAAATAGAAGAATAGGGATTTGGACCATGCACGTAACAAAGGTAAGGGTAAAATGGCTATCACTGAAGAGGTTGTGGATTTTGATATGGACACTGATGGTGCATGTGAGATATGCCAGTATGACCATCCTAAGGGATGTTGCCCAATAATATCACATTTGCAAGAGTCCAGGGTGTATGCACTTAACCCATGACTCAATAAATGGCAAGCACCCCGAAGGTTACCTTATCCCCAAGGTAACCCAAAGCAGTTCCACCAACCCTTAATGTATTATCCAAGTGGAAACCCACCACAACCTATTGAGAAACACCAACAATGGCAATACCCATAGTCATGGGGGATGCCACCACCAAGGCAACAATACCCTTACCAGAAACTAGATCCATATGGCTACTACGTGTAGCATCCAATCTCTCCAAGTGACTCTGTTAGTCACACTACCCCACAATGTCACTACCAACCTTGGGAGTACTATAGGACTCCTTCTTTTAGGAGAGACACACCACATGCATACCATCCTCCAAATCCACCCATAACTCTTACACCGATAGCTCCACTACCACCCACTCCAGCTATGCAAGGGAAACTCCCCACTCAACTGTAGCAACACAATGATACCAGAGTTATAAACCTTCAACCCATTACTGGTTCTAACAACTATACATGGAGAATACCCTTCTTCAGAACCAATAGTCCAAACAAGCTCTCACAACCACAAGCGGTTCAACCTCCAAATATTCCTCCATCACATAAGGCCTCGAAGCTCCCTTCAAAGTAACAACAGAGCTCAACGCACATGGTTATGTTAACACATACCCTCACTAACTGGATTAAGTAAGGCCACCTTCCTAGGAAATTGTTTGATCATGGAAGTCCCTTAATCTACCTCCAAGTTGCTAGGAATGAACCACGTAAAGCTCTTCTTGACTTAGGTTTTGGAGTCAAATTAATATCACAAGAAATGTATAAAGTCTGGAACCTGCCTCCACTAAGCAAGAGTATATTTCACTTAGAACTAGTTGACCAGTCCATCACTGTTCCCTTAGAACTTGTGGAGGACATCATTACCACTGTGTGTGGTTGGTCATACCCAGCTAATTTCCTAGTGATCTAAGTAAACAATGACAAAGGGGACTTCCCAATAATAATGAGAAGAGCATGGCTAAGAACCATAAACACATGCCTAGGAATCCATGATCTTTCCCTAGAAATATCTAAGGAAAATACTTATGGGAAGATCAAGAAGAAGAAGGCTCCCTACATCACATACAGTGATATAGAGGGTGATGGCGTACAGGAATGTTCATCATTTCCTGCATACAACCAATGTGCTTAGGAAGTTAACATACAAAAGTGCCTATATGTAGCAACCACACAACAAGAAAACACTCAGTGGTTGATAGCTAATCAAGAGAGCAACTCATCAATGTGCATGGAACTAACTGGGGGAACAACATGTGCCCACATCGAAAGCATAGATGCACTGGAGCAAGACTGTCACCAACTTCCAACCCTTAATCTAAAACCACCAATCAAGGGAAGTTGGAAACTCTTAGAAAATCCAAATGAGTACTCTGATAGGAGAATACTAGTCTATGTGCAACCAACCAACCCTTATTATGAACCTAGAACTGTCTATGCACATAGCACATCTGAGAGAGGATGACCTTGCTCATTATTTCGGATCTCTCCATTCCAACTCAATCATGGGGGAGATGGCCACCTATGCTAATTAATTGAGGGCCTTAGTTTCTTTTTAAGTTTTTTTTTTACACATTTTTTTTACAAATTTCTTTAACTTTCCTTATTTTTGTTTTGCAATATCGTTTATACTCTTTCACTTCTTGTGTCTTTGTTTATTTTGTTTGATTCCTCACCTAATAAGTGCTCTTGATGGTGGTATGAACCGTATTCCATTGATTGTTAATGTTTTTTTTTTTTACTTTAAGTTATGATGTTGATACTTTGGTATGGTTCTTTTGATATAACAGGCACTGAGTCCACATCATCCATGCATTCATGAATTTCTATGGTCTCTCTTGTCTTGGAACTGTACAGTCCCTTTCTCAGTAATAAGAACTATCAATGAATCGGTGACTGGGCATTTCTCAAACTAAGGAAGGACTCAAGGATTGAAAAGGGTGTGACTTTAAGGGGATTTGATGCACTTGTGCTAGCCATTCTCTTGGGTGCTTGGATGTTTCCTTCTTGATTTTTCTTACCATTCCGACGTTACCATATTATTGAGAAGCTGAGCAAATAAAAATAATAAGTCTTTGCATGGTGTGGTTCTCATGCAAAAAAAAAAATAGTGACAATTCAAAGCACACCCCTTAGAAAAAATAATTATTTGCGCTATAAGAACTAGTTATGGAACTAAAATAAACATGTTCCCTCTAACTAAGGCCCTTCTCGCTCCCTACTTTCTCCTCTTTCGTTTCGTCAGAATTGTGGTAACTCTTTGATGGAGGCATTCTTGTTACTTAAAGTGGATGGATGGGCCGAATGTATTAATGTAAAGGCATTGAATGTGATTTGTTTAAGGCTAGATTTGGAATGAGATCTACTAAGTCACATTAACCATTAACACACAAGGGACTGTACATCACCTTATTCTTGAGACTCCATTACATTCTCTTCTTGCCATCCTTCTTTCTTTATTTTTCACCTCATTGCTGGTTGTATCAGTAGTTGGTATTTTGGTTGATACATTGTTTTCTTTTTGGTAAACTCTTGTGGTTAAGATTTTAACTCTTGTCTCCAAATGACATTCCTTGAGCGTACGAACTCTTTGAATGTGGGATTGTCAAGGCATTAAGGGCATGAGCCTGCTTTGGGAAGGACCCACTGGCATTCCTATTTGGTGCATCTGTTAATTTCTTTCCCTTAAATGTTTTTACAATCAACATCTATTTTGTTCATCTCCATCTTTGACATCCATTTTATCAGCACTACCATTGTTCCTTTTTTTCCATCTTCCTTATTCCTTATCTTTTTCCATTCTATTAATACCAGAGGTTCACTCTCAATCATGGGGGTCCTGGTCTAATTTTTTCGATTTTCTCTTAAACTCTACACCTCGAGTAGTAACCAGTATTATATCTCCAGATCCACATTAGCCATATCACAACTCAGCCAATGGACCTTACATTGAGGCAAGGTATTAACTACATTATGATTCATTTATCCTTGCTACTATCAGATTGTGTTGTGTGTGCAGATGGCAATCATACAACAACAAATTAGATCTGGAGGAAACACTTGGGATGGACTGGTGTTTAAGTAGTTATGCAAGGAACAAGATTGATGATGCGCTTATAGATGGACAACGAAAGGAGCAATCATGGCATTGACAGCAGCAGATTTCTTCTTTTCTCTCTCTTATCTCTCAGCTACCAAATAAGGCAGGATGTCAAATGTGTATAGTGTTCACTCTTATTGTCATGAACATTAAGTTTTCCATGTATTGTAATGATGATCTATTCACATGTCACCCCATCTACCATTAGTGTCATTCAAGTCAATAATCCCATACCTTCCCAATATTTTGTAAGGAACTCGAGGACGAGTTTTCATTCAGTCATGGAGGTATGATGAGCCACGATATCGCATGGGTCACGATATCATGTACGTGATATCACATTGGCCCCTACAATATCACGTATGTAATATTACAACCTGTCAACTTATCTATAAATAAGAGGCAACTTTCCCTTGTAAGATCATTTAGATCTAGATCCTTAGCTAAACTTTGGCACTTTTACCATTCCAGAGATAGAATAGTTTCCATGTGCTTGTAGTAGGAGTCTCAAAGTGAATGGATCTTTATTTGAGCAAATTGTACCTAAGCACACATTTGTGTATGGTAATAAAGATGAACTTTCTGATAAACCTTGCAGTACATGGACTAAGCTAAATAGGACTTAATTACTATTGAATGTTTAAATGCTTTCTTAGACAATTAATCTCTCTCAACCCTTTACGCTCCTAGTTAAGTGCATTCAGTACGACCACTTCGAGCATGTGTGTAATGCTTGGTAACCTAGTAATGAGTAGCTTTTGGTAATCCTAGTAGTGTTGCACTGGTTTAGGGTATGTGCGGTAAGTGGGAACAGATATTGATGCTAGGACGATTAGAACTTAGTTAGCGAATAGTTAGTCACTTAGTCTGTTCACCCTTCCCTCTTAGCATAAGATGTTAAAAAGATAAAAGACATAAAAATCATATACCTTAGACTTACTTAACCATACAACTGTGACAATACAAGTAAGTCTAGGAAGACAACAATTGATTAACCTTAAGTGTTCCATTAGGGCGCATAAGCACTTAGTCCTTGGAGTTCGACCGAATCGCGCGTGAGATGCTCGTATTCATATGGTTGAGTGTAGGGGTACCTCGCCACTCATCATGGAGGATAAAATTTTGTTACCTCCTAATTAGCTTATTCCTGCAATGCTCATGGTAAATATCATGAAGTTGGGGATCAAAACATCAAGCCCAAAGTATGAGATAATAGAGCAAACCTCAAGAGAGCATTAGCTAATAGATGTCCAACTTAGAAAAGATTAATGCATAGAGGCATGCTATGAATACTCTAAGAGCAAGAAGGCCCCAACACCATCATTTTTCTCAAGGAAATCTCAACATCAAGATTCTTTTCTTTTCAATGAGAAAGACACACTTTACCAATGATTGTAATTAACCTTGGAGAACAACCAAGGTGAGTGGAGGAAAAAGTTTAAAACTAGGAGAACTTCAAGATAAAGATCTCCTAGTTTTCCATCAACAAAAACAAAAAAGAACGTTTAAAGAATGATAGGAGAAGGACTAGTGGGCACCACTCACCTAGCCCTCCATCTTCATCATCCTCCTCATCGTCAAACTATGACAAGAGGAACAATGGTCAAGACCAAAGGAGGAATGATCGGGACTGAGATGGAGATGATAAAAAATCCCATTGTAGTGATGGGAAAAGAGAGCATAGTTAACTACAAGAGGAAGAGGAGCATCATTGAAAACAAAGGCATAGCAAGTCACATCATAGGAGACATGGCCATGATAGGGGTCACCATGAAGGTAATGACAATGATAAACCATTTCTTGCTATAAGAAACATGATTAATATTTCAAAAGAAATTCTATTTCCTACTAGGCATCAAAGGGATAGCAAAATTAAAAAAATTGATATGAATAATATTCTTAAATTTGAAGGAGGATATAATGTTGATTTGCAACATCACTTGAAAGCCTTCCATAATGCCTATGCTTTGCAAAACATTGAGAATAAGTAGTAGAAACTCAAATTATTCTCAAGGATACTCATTAAAGAAGCTAAAAGCTAGTACTAGTCCATGGAGCCAGAATCCATTCGTAGGTGAAGTACAATGCTAAAGTTGTTCAATGATCAATACTAAATGTACTCTAAGGTGTCCAATTTGAGAAAAAAAGTCAAGAATGGAAGAAAAGTAATCATGAATCCTTGGATATAGCCTTGGGTAGGTATTACTCTCTCTTACACTAATGTCTAGGCCATGGGTATTCTTAAAAGGAACAACTTTGCCACATAGTAGATGGGCTCCAAAATAAAACTAAAGAAACTCTTGGAGTCTATGCCCAAAGAATATTTTCAAAAATGAGAGCCTATCGAATCCAAAGACTAATTAGTGGCAAAGGAAGAAGGAGAGTTGAATAAGAAAGAGTGTAGAGGAATACAATAGAGGTCCCTCCATTCGCAAAAGGGAGGTATGTTTCTATGATTTAGAGGAGGAAACAACACTAAATGAAGTAGTGTAAAGGTAAACCTTGCCAATTTAGAAGTCTATTACAGGAATATTAGCTAAGGTAGAAAAAATGTGGGACTCATTAAAAAAGATGTTCCAAACTACTCTCAAAATTATGAAGGAGAAAACAAATTAGGGAAATAAAAATAGAGATAGAAGAATGAGAAAGGATACAAGCAAGGATTATTATTAGTAAAAAAGTAAGGCTGTAGAAATTGATGATTTTGTAGATTTAGAAATAGATGATGAAGGATTTGACATTTTTCAATATAAACATCTTAAGGGATGTTGTCTGGTAGTGTTACATCTATAAGAATATGAAGTGTGTGCTTTAAATCCAAAATTAGTAAAAAGGTAACCACCTAGGAGATTGTCTTATCCATAAGGCAATTATCAACTGTAATTACACTCACCATACTATTATCCAAGTGGAGCGCTACCTCAACCTCAAGAACATTATTAGTAATGGAAAAACCCGCACCATTACAACAATAATATCCTTACCAATAATTAGACTCATATAGATATTATGTCTAGCAACCTATATCTCCTCATGGCTTTGCAAGCCATAATCCTTTCTCCCATCACAACTATTCTCCTGTATATCATAAAACATTTGTTCTACAAGTTGATTCTTCTTCCACTTATCCTCCTTCATATCCATTAACTCATGCTACACCCTCTAATACTACTCCCTTATCACTTGCACTTCCAATGCAGGGGAAAATTCCACTGCAACCTCAACAACAAAATATAATAAGGGCTGTGAACTTACAAGTGGTTGACCATTCGAGTGGTTCTAAGAATATGCCAAAGAGGGCATTATTTAGACCCAATAGTCTACCTAAACCATCATAGACATTTATGGCTACTAACCCTACATTAATTTCTTATTAATTCATCATTGAGTAGCCTTCAAACTGAAAGTTCCCAAATGTTCATACTATCATGTTGACTCATGTGGTCATAGATTGAATTAAGGCAAGACACCTTCCCAAGAAATGATATGATCCTAGGAATCCATTAATTTATTTTCATATTGTAGGAAATGATCCATGTAAGGCTCAACTAGACTCAAGTTCCAAGGTAAACTTAATTTTTCAAAAGATGTATAAGATTTGGAACATGCATCCACTTAATAAATGCAATATAAAATTAGAACTTGTCGATCTATCCATCATTGTTCCCTTGGGATTGGTGGAGGATATTATGTCCACCGTTTGTGACTAGTTCTATTTAGAAAATTTCCTAGTGGACCACAAGGATAGCTGTAAGGAGGAATTTTCTTATTATCTTGGGAAGGGCTTGCTTAGCACAATTGATGCCAAGATGAGGATAAGATAAATTTCCTTTGAAATCTTCAAGAAAAAATAGTTTTGGAAAGATAGAGAATAAGCAAGTTCCATGCATCGCATACACTGATATAGGGTACCATTGCATGTAAAAGATATGGACCATGAAAAGTACATCCATCACATCATGCAACAACTATGTCAAGACATCAAATGTTCAAAGATGCATATATGCAACAATAACAAAATAAGAAGGTACCTAGTGCTTAACAATAGATGATGGCACTCATTCAACAATATCCGTGGAACCAATAAAGCTCCTCACAAGTGCTTATATTAATAACATGAATGAAATGCAACAAACTCATAACCAACTCTCCCATAAAGAACAAAAAATAAATTAGGGAGAGTTGAAAATCCTTGATCATTTTAAATAAGAACCCCTAGAACTAAGGACTCTATCGAAAACATTAGAATATTTTTTTCTTCATAATGACAAGCTAGTAATTCTTAATGTCAATATCACCAAAAAACAAAAAAGAAAGCTACTAAAAGTTGTAAAAAAAGAGCCAATAATTTTTTTCTTAATTATATCATGAGTTAACTAGGATAGATCCATGCACATGCTAGCACTGGATGGATGTATACAGGCTTCACTATCAAGCCAAGGAGGTAACCACAAAGAAGATTGAATCCAAAGCTTAAGAAAGTTGTTAAAGATGAAGTGGAACAACTTCTTTAAGTAGGATTCATCTATCCTATATCAGACAATGAGTGGATCACCCTACTCATCATTATGCTCAAAAAAGAAGGAAAATAGAGAGCTTGTATACAATTTAGGCTATTGAATATGGGCACATTTAAAGATCAATTTCACTACCATTTGTGAACTAGGTATTGGATACAATTATAGGACATAATTACTAAAATTTTCTAGATGGTTATAGTGGCTATTAAAAAAATTCAAATAGAATCAAAAACTAGGCCAAGACAACTTTCACAATTTCATCGGAGACTTTTGCATATAGAAAGATGTCTTTTGACCTTTGTAATGCTCCTATAACTTTACAACACTTGGTACTTAGCATCTTCTAGCAACAAATTGGTAGTGACGTGAAAGTCTTCATGGATGACTTCTCTACCTATGATATTGACTTTGAATAAGAACTAGATTGTCTTAAGCAGGTGTTAAAACACTGTGTTGAAATAAACTTGTGGCTCAACTAGCAAAAGAGCCACATGATGGTCAAAGATGGCATTGTCTTAGAGCACCAAATTTTAGAAAATGGTATTGAGGTGGACTCTAAAAAATAATAATCATTTAAGAAATAACCAAGAAACCTCAAATGGTAAAAGATATGAACTCATTCCTTGGCCATACCAGTTACTACAGGCACTTCATAGAGAATTTCTCTAAAATTGTCAAACCACTAGTAGAAATTACAAAGAAAGATGAAATCTTCAAATGGACCAAGTGAATAAGCATTCTAACAAGAAAGGTAAAAGCTTATAGAAACTCTAATTCTACACACCCCATACTGGTCAAAGATATTCCATATAAAGACAAATGCATCTAATTTTTCATTGGGAGTGGTGCTTACATAAATGGATGATTAAAAAGGTCCATATTATATCCATTGTATAAGTAGGAGCATTGTGGATGTAGAATTTAGCTACACCACCACTGAGAAAGAACTCATAATAGTAATGTATGTCTTAAAAAAATTCAACCACTATGTGCCTCAATACCAAAATTATGTACACACTAACCATAGTGCAATCCATTTCCTAATGAATAAGCCAATAGTTAGTTCTCATATTGTACAATGACTGGTAATTTTACAAGAATTTGACCTTACCACAGTGGATAGAAGAGAAACCAAGAATTTAGTTGCTATTCATTTTTCTCAGTTAAGATTGGATAACAATGAAGATGAAGAATAGTTACCTAATGAATTTCTAGATGAACTTTTCTTTGCTAAGTCCATCAAAGTTTAAGGACAAATGGTGATCAATTAGTATGATGAGTTCCTCTCCTATCTTCTCACACAAAATACTCTCATAAAATGGGATAATAAGAAGAAATAATAGTTTATTCGCAAAGTCAAGGATTACATGGAGAGCCAAGATAACCTTTATAAGGTTTATGCCAATGCCCTAGTTCAATGTTGTGTTCCTAATGTATATTAGTTACAAATCCTCCAAAATGCTCATGAAGGTCCTTGTAGGGGCCATTAAACTAGGAGGAGGATGGCTATAAAGATACTCATTATAGGATATTTTTGGACAATAATATTTAGGTATGCTTATCATTTCTCTTTTTCATGCAAGTGATGTCAATGAGATGGTGGAATGACTGTATAAATGAAAGGGCTCCAACAATGGATCTAACAATTGGAGGATTTTGATCTTTGAGGAATTTACTTCAAGGGATCCGTCACTTTCATGTCAAATTGGAAGGCATACATCATAGTTGTTGTTGACTACTACATCAAATGAGCTAAAGCTGCAGTCATATTTGATTATACATCTACCATTGTAACTCAATTTGTTTAACAACACTTGGTAAATATGTTTGATGTGCCCAAAGCACTTTTAGATAATTAAACACATTTCATAGGGTTTATTTTTTAGAGATTAATGTAATGCTTGGGGGTACAAAATAAATTTACAATCCCCTATCACCCCCAAGGCAATGGTCAAGCTGAGGACATCAATAGGAAGATCACTAGAATTCTAATCTAAATTATTATAAATATATGAAAAACTAGAGTACCAAACTTAACGATCCTCTTTGGGCATATCGCTCAACTTGGAAACTTTCTATAGACTACTCTTCTTATCAGTTAGCATAAGAAAAGTTTCCTAAAGTTTCAATCTAAGCTAAACTCTATATACTTATAATTGCCTATGAGCTTGACCTAGATATTAATCTAACCTAAAAGGAATATCTTATGAAACTTAATGTACTAGATGAAAACTAATGAATAGCCATGATGATGAATGAAGTACACAAGACATACAAAAAACAATTTCATGATGTACATATAAGAAAAGTTACATTCTAACTTGGTGATAAGGTTCTTGATTGGAATCTCATGCATTTGCCATAGTGCACTATGTTCCAATGTTATGGAAAGGACCTTACATCATCCATTCAACTTTTCCTTCTAGGTTCATGACAATTTATCACTCAATCAACCCTTTAAAGCATATGTTATTCAACGTCTAACAAGTTAAGCCATTGCTAAAATCGTAATTAACTAGCATCACTAACACCTCTATGCAAGAATAAGCATGCTCTATTTTTCGAATATCCACCTCTTAATTTAGTCATGTGAGAGATGGCCATCCATTCCAATATCTTAATGAGGCTAACCAATTTTTAACCTTTTTTTTTACAATGTTCTTTATATATTTTCCATTTTCTTAATATTTTATTGATTATTTTATATTTTTTTCCTTTTCTTTATTTTCTTTTCTTCTTTGTATATTTCATTTAGTCCTATTAGAAATCTCTAATTTTATTCATTGCTACTGAAAATTTGAAAATTTATTCATGGTAGCTATCAATGTTATGATTAATTAACCATATGGACAAATTTTATTCTTGGATTATGTTCTCTACTAAAAATCTGCTAATTTTTTGGTGGTATGATGTAATTAATTCATGAAATCCATCCATTCCATTTGTTCCATGGAAAATATATATCATGGAAGAATGAAGGTTCTTTCCTCTTCCAAATAAAAGTAATAAATTTTCTAGTTACCCAATGAACTAGGAAAAGATCAAATGGAAATGGAAAAGGGTATGACCTCAAGGGGATTTGATGTATTATTCTCACTACTTCCTTTTTAAGTTCTATGATTTTCCACTGGTATATCATCACTCCTATTATTGACCATAAAAAAGAAGCATGTCTTTGCATGGTGTGATTCCCATAAAAAACCAACAACAATAATGAGAATGCAAAGCACATCCCTTGGACACAATAATGGGCTAAAAGCACTCAATATGGAGCTAGAAAGACATATTATCCATGCCTAAAGACACCCCTCTAACTAAGGTCCTACTTACTTTCTTCTTCTCTTGGAGTGATGATTGTCCTTTGGGGTTCTTGTAAACTCTTAATGATTGAAGAGGAAGAATATGTCAATGTGGGATCATTTTAAATGGAATGAACTTGGTTTAAACTTGAAACGGGCTGGTAGTATATCATCTTAATCATAATTTTTAACAAAGATATCATGTGACTAGGATACAAACTAACCATCCACTATTCTTTCTATCTCTCTACCATTCTCTCACTTTATTTTCTATCAACTCTTTTCCTTATATCCTAGCAAATTGGTCAGTTTCATCTTCTAGGTACCATAACCATCGGAAAATTCCTTTCATGGGTATGGAATTTAACTTAAAAAAACCATTAATCATTCTTGGTGCCCTCAAAATTCCTTGTGATGATGGTATGCAAGGAAATAAGCTATCTAGACCTTCTTTAGAGAGAATCCAGTTACATTTCCTTTAATCTACCTTAAGTTAAAATCCCTAACCATGAACTGCTTGTTTGATCAATCATCCCAACAACATTATAGCATTCAATTTTTCTTTATTTGGCATAATAAAATACTTAAAGAGCTCATCCAATCCACTTTAATTACTTCTAATTGATAAAACCTACCATCTTTCATGTTGTTGCCATCATTCTACATCTCTTTGTCTTCTATTTGACTATTGTTTCATCCCCAAAATCACTTGAAATTCCTCCAACTTCAAGTGAAAAATCTAGTTGAAAATAGCTGTGTTGACACATCCCCATCAATGCATTCTTGTCAATGAAAGGTAAAAATCCTATAAATACACTTGATATCTAGCTTATTTATCATCATTTTTCCAAAGCACTAAAGGAGTTTTTTCCATTTTTCAGAGTGAACAAACCTTCCAAGCATCATAACTTCCAAAATGCCTACTTGATTTTGTCCATTTTTTGATCCTCAAGCTATTAGAGGTACATCGTGGGGACCTCAAATTTTATATTTTTCATGGAAAATATTTTGAAATGTTTCTACATTTCCATGGATAAAATATTAAAATAATAACCATAAAGGGTTAAAATCACTAAACAAACTTTGTTAGTTGGGAATAAAATAATATCATAAGTCCATGATAATAAAACAAAAACTTAACACTAAAATCCCAATGTCTAAAGAATCAACATAACCTAAACTAATGAAGGAAGGTATTCGAATGAAATAAAATTCATGTTTAAGAGATGATCATGGGTTATGTTTGTGAGAGGACTCTGTCAAAGTGCTACCATGATTACATAGCCTAGAATCATTTAGTTGATGTAAAGTCTAGTGTTTTCATGGTAAATAAAGCTTATGGTTTTCCCTCATTTTATCATTGATGCCTTAAACATTAAAATACTAAAAACATTCATAAAACATCATAAAAAAATATTTATTTAGTTCTTGCTTTCTTAAGTTGTGACGATTTACACTTTCCAACAAGATTATAACTATACAATAAGTGTTGCACCATCAAAATTGTGAATATGAGTCATTTTCATTACATTTCATGTGTGATGTTGCACATGTCCCTAAGAGGGATTAAAACACAAGCATTGCACCTATCTCCAAGAGGGAATACAATGTGTGTATGTTTATTTTTGTTTCATTCTTTATAATTCATAAACCTATAAAAATTATAAAATATAAAATCATAAATATTACTCTCTATTTCTTACCATGGAAACATAGGTAATTAAATTATATGTATAATAACATCTCTTCTATTTCTTAAATGCAATTACATACATGAGTGTTCTTGGCAATCTGCTCAACATTGTCTTTGAAGCTTATGATCAGATCACATTGTGATTTGAATGATAATTTTCATTGGTCTAAAATCAGTAGGACCCTTGTCATTGATGGCAGTACTAGGGAAGACACTGATGGAATATCTAGAAATACTTATACATTCCTTATTTTAACAATTATTTAAACATAGCATGCATGTTTTTAGCATTCTAGGTAAGTTTTGGACACAAATGAGATAGCGAATAAATCTAAGAGTCCATGAAGGACATTAGAAAATATACCAAAATTTTAGAAGGCTTCTATTATCTTTAAACATTCAAATGATCCAAGTTTGTCACTTGATGAGCCATGATATTGTGTTTGCGATATCACACACGCAATATCGTGGCCTTCCATGCAATATCATGTACACAATATCATGGCCTTCCATGCAATATCATGTACGCGATATCATGGCTTGCCTTGTTGCTTATAAATAAGAGGTGGGCACACTTGGTTTGCATAGTTAGTCTTAGTCCCTTACCCAAACTGTTGCCTTTTCTCCCTCTCAGAGTTAGAATTATTTTTGCGTGCCCGCAATAGGAGTCATAAAGTGAATGGATCTTTATTCGAGCATTGTGTACCTGAGCACATCTTGTGCATGGCAATAAAGAAGAACTTTGTGATAAACCTTGCAACATTCAGAATAGATTAATTAATGTTAATTACTATTAATTAATGCTTTCCTTAGCTAGTTAATGATTCTCTCTCATCCTACAACTCTGATAAGTAAGAACACACAGTACAATCACTTCAAGCATGCATGTAACACTTGGTAACCTAGTAACGATTAGCGTTTGGTAATTCTAGTAGTGTTGCACTAGTTTAGGATGTGTACAACAAGTGAGAATGGATACTAGTATTAGGATTAGTTAGAGCCTAGTTAATAAGTAGTCAAATTAAATTAGTTACTTAGTTATCTCTCTCCTCCCTTATTAGCAGTAGGACATAAAAACAAAAAAAAGTATGAAAATCATATGCCTCAAGTTTACTTAACCATACCATCATGACATACAAGTAAGCTTGGGAAGATAATGATTGATCAACCCATTCTTTTTCTACAAAGGTGCATAAGCACTTAGTCCTTGTAATTCGATTGGATCATGCGTGTATGCTCATATTCGTATGATTGAGCGTAGGGATACCTCACTGTTCATCATTAACACCATTGCTGGGGACTTCGTTGTTTGTGCCCTAACCAGAACATAGGAAATCTTTCACATCGTTGGAATGAATCCTTGGGGTTGGTTAAAGAAAAATAATAAATAATAATACATTGCACACTAAATAGACAATCATGTCTCCTTCTTCGTACAAAAGTGTTTCACCTCCTAGGTCTAATACAGGGAACAACTGAAGATGTAATACACATGATAATCTACCAGTTTCTCAATAGTTTCGTGTGGTATATGTTCATCCCAATGAATATGTACCAAAATTTACCTTTATCCTCCATTAGGATGAACAACTACGTTGGTGAGATTTAGAAGGTAACATAGTGTTAACTCCTGATCACTTTGTCCTAGGCATGCTTCTTTATGATCTCACACAAATTGGTATGTAGCACTTATAGGTAGAGTACATTGTGCATGATCATGACTCAAGAGAGTATCAACCCATGGAGGTAAAACGTCAAATGGATTTTCAATAGGAGAGACATCATGAATTCATGAAGGAAATGTTGTCATAGAATGTCCTACATATCCTAAGCGAAAATGAGCGTGGTGAACCTACCTTAGGTAGTTGCCCACACAATGATGTTCCTCCCATTGACTTCGGTCAAGGGGTTGTGTATCAAAATATTTACTCAACTATCCATAACCCGAATTCTAGTACCAATAGACACAAAGGATCTAAGAATGGAACATGAACACATGACAAAGATGGACATTCCAATCGTAACTGTGATTGAGGTCGCAACCACCGAAGAGAAGGAAGTAGGCACCAACATGATGACAGTCCTCCTTCTTCTTCACCTTCATTGTCTCCTTCACCCTCTCCTTCAAGATCTGGATGTAGTCACAAGGAAAAAGACCATGAGGATAAGGGTAAGCAAAATGAGATTTGTAGACAAAATAGTTGAGAAAGGGAACGAGGGCACTCTAGAGAAACACACCATGAAAGAAGGGAAAGTAGGGAACAACATAGGCATCATAGATACCATAGACAGGACAATCATGATGAACCCCTACTCACTACTTGAAATATGATAGGCATAATTGAGATTGTTAGAAACCCAACAAGGCACCCAAGAGATACTAGGATCAAGAGATTATACATGAACAACATCCCACGATTTGAAGGGGGGTACAACGTTGATCCTCAAAATCATCTACAAGCATTTCATGATGCATGTGCCTTACAAAACATAGAAAGTGAATGGCAAAAACTTAAGTTGTTCCCACAGACACTATTCAAAGAAGCTTAGAGCTGGTACCAATCCTTAGAATTGGAATCCATTCGTAGGTGGAGTACCATGTTAGAATTGTTCAATGATAAGTACCAAATGTACTCCCAAGTGTCCAACCTACAAAAGCAAATCCAAGGATGGAAATAAGGAGGCCATGAACCCTTGGATGCTACCATGGGCCACTATTATGCACTATTACATCATTGTCGTGGCCATGATTATTTGCAGAGGGATCAACTATGCCATCTTGTAGATGGGCTTAGGCATGAAATGCAAAGAACCCTTAGGACGTATGCCCAAGAGAGGCTATTTGAACTTAGGACCCATCAAGTTCAAAGATTATTGAAGCAAGTTGCTAAAGAAGAAGATGAGCTAAGGAAAAGATAGAATAAGGAGGAATATAATAGAGATCCTTCCCTCTGAAAAAGGGGAGTAAGATTTTGTGAGGATGAAGAAGAGTCACCACTTGAAGAGATCATGAATAGGAAAACCTTGTCTATCTAAAAATTAGCATCAGAAATATCAGCAAAGGTAGATCAAATGTGGGATTCCCTACATGATAAATGCCAAACCATTCTTAAAATAGTAGAGGAGTGTAAAGAGCAAGGTAGTGATCACGAAAAAAGAAAAAAGAGAGAAACTGAACATGCATGTAACAAGGGTAAGGGCAAAGTTTCCATCATTGAGGAGGTTGTAAATTTAGATATGGATAATGATAGTGGATACAAGATATGCCAATATGATCATCCTAAGGGATGTTTCCCTATAATCTCACATCTATAGGGGTTTGGGATGTATGCACTCAACCCATGATTAAAAAAAAGGTAAACACCTCGAAGGTTACCTTATCCTCAAGGTAACTCAAGATAGTTCCACCAACCCTTAACGTATTATCCAAGTGGAACTCCACCACAACTAATCCAGTAGTACCAACAATGGCAGTACCCATAATCATGAAGAATGCCAACACCAAGGTAATAGTATCCTTACCAACAACCTAACCCACATGGATATTACATGCAGCAACCAATCTCTCCACGTGACTCTACTGGTCACGTTACTCCTCAACCTCACTACCAAGCTTGTGAGTATTATAGAACTCCTTTTCCTAGGGGAAATGTTTCACAAACATACCATCCTTCTCATCTGGTTGCATATTTTCTACCCTTAACTCCATTACCACCTGCTCCAACTATGCAAGGTGAACTCCCTACCTAGCCGAAGCAACATAACGCCACAAGGGTTGTTAACCCTAAACCTATTGTTGTTTTTGACAACCGCATGAAAAAAAGACATTTCTTTAGAACCAATAGTCCAACTAAGCCCTTACAACCACAAGTAGATAATTCTTCAACTGCCTCACTAGCACTTGAAGCTTCAAAGCTCCCTTCAACCCAAAAACCACGCTCAACACATATGGTAATATTAACTCCTGTCGTCACTGATTAGATAAAAGCTGGTCATATTCCTAGGAAATTCTCTAATCCTGGGAGTCCTCTGATATATCTACAAATTTCTAGAAATGAGCTGTACAAAGCTCTTTTGGATTTAGGTTCTGGTGTTAACTTGATTTCTCAAGAAATGTACAAGGCCTAAAACCTGGCTCTACTAAAAAAGAGTAACATTCATTTAGAGTTGGTCGACTAGTCCATCACTCTCTCGTCAGGTCTAGTGGAGAACATTATCACCACTATTTATGGATGGTCATATCTAGCTAACTTCCTAGTGATTCAAGTGAACAACGGTAAGGGGGACTTCCCAATCATAATGGGAAGAGCATGGTTAACCAAAATTGATGCATGCCTAGGAATCCGTAATCTTTCCCTAGAAATATCAAAGAAAATACATTTGGAAAGATTGAGAAGAAGAAAGTTCCATGCATCGCATAAAATGACACTGGGTGTAATTGTGTGTAGAAGGCATGGTTTGTACAATGTTTAACATTGCCTACATGCAATCAGTGTGCACAAGTGATAGATATACAAAGATGCTTATATGCAGTAGCCACAAGATAGGAAGGCAACTAGTGGCTGATAGGTGATCAAGAGAGCAATTCAACTATATGCATGGAACCAACTGAGGGTTTGACTTATGCTTACATCGATAGCATAAACTCATTAAAGTAAGTCCATCACTAACTTCCAAGTCTTGACCTTGAAAATATCAACTAAGGAAAGTTGGAAATCCCTGATAATTTTAAGTAAGAGCCCCTTGAGCTAAAACCATTTCCCACCAGTATGGAATACACATTTTTAAAAATGGAAAATCGGTAATTATTAATGGGAAGCTTGCTCCTCAACAAAAAAAAAGAATGCTAAAAGTGATAAATAAATGGTTGAAATCCCTCGCTTGGTCATATTCAAAATTAATTGGAATAGATCCTAGGATATGCCAACATAGAATTTACACCAATCCCTTCATGAAGCGTCGAAGACAACTTTAGAGATGATTAAACCCAAAGCTGAAGCTAGTTAAGGAAGAAATTGAACAACTTCTAAAAGCTAGGTTCATCTATCCCATTGCTGATAGCAAATGGGTTAGCCCCTTAGTTATAGTGCCCAAAAAGGGAGGCAAATGGAGGGTGTGCATAGATTTTAGGCTACTAAACATGACAACATTCAAGGACCACTTTCCATTGCCATTTGTTGACCAAGTCTTAGACACCATCACAGGGCATCGCTACTATAGTTTTCTGGATGGGTACAGTGGATACAACCAAATACAAATAGCTCCAGAAGACAAAGCCAAGACTACGTTCACTAGTCTTTGGCAAACAATTGCATACAAACAGATGTCATTTGGCTTGTGCAATGCCCCTGCAACATTTCAATGATTAGTTCTAAGAATATTCCAATAGAAGATAGGAAATGGTGTGGAGATCTTCATGGATGACTTCTCCACCCATGAAGCAAACTTTGATCAAGCTTTGGACTAGTTAGAGAAAGTATTAAAACGATGTGTAGAAACCGATTTAAGGCTCAACTAGAAAAAAATCCATTTGATGGTCCAAGAAGGCATTGTACTAGGGAATAAAATTTCATGAATAGGGATAGAGGTAGACCTCAAAAAGATCAAAGTTATCCAAGGAATTACCCATCAACCAGAAACTGTAAAAGATATCTGGTTTATTGAGAACTTTTCAAAGGTTGCAAAACCATTGGTTGAACTAACAGAAAAGGACGTACCTTTAGAATGGACTAGGGAATGCAAACTAGCTTTCAAAATTTTAAAACAGAAGTTGGTAGAAACACCTATCCTACAAGCTCCTAATTGGTATAGGCCATTCCACATAATGACTAATGTGACTAAGTAGAAGTATCGTTGGTGCACAACTTAACTACACTACAATAGAGAAATAATTAATGGCTGTATTATTTATGCTAGAAAAATTTAGGCACTATGTCTTGGGCTATAAGGTATTCATACACAGATCTCTATGCAATAAGGTTCCTAATGAATAAACTAATGGTAAGCCCTTACATCCTACAATTTCTTGTAATCTCACAAGAGTTCAATCTTATGATGATTGATCGTAAAGGCATTGAGAATGTAGTTGCTAATCATTTATCTTGGGTATGATGGGACAACAAAGAGGGTGAGTATCCAATTTCTAATTATTTCCCAAATGAACTCCTCTTTGCAGGTGTAGTGAATAATCAATTAACCATGGAGACAAACTGGTATAGTAGCATTCTCACTTATCTCCTTACAAAACAAACACCATAAGGATTTGATGTTAAAAAGAAACAACAGTTTCTTCATCAAGCCAAGTATTTTATGGAAATCAATGGGTAACTTTACAAAGTATGTTCTGATGCCTTGGTCCGATGGTGTGTTCTTGATGTAGATCAACTGCAAGTTCTCCAAGAAACTCATGAGAGTCCTTGTGGGGGTTATTACGCTAGGAGACAAACAACCATTAAGATCTTTCTTGCAGGATATTATTGGCCTACATTGTTCCAGGACACCCATCATTTCATCCAATCTTGTAAGCATTGCCAACATGATGGGGGAATGAATACTAGAATGGAGGGTCTACAATAAGGGATTCAACCTTTAGAACCCTTCAATATTTGGGCAATTGATTTTATGGGGTCGATTACACCAATGTCCAACGGAAAAGCTTATATTATTGTTAATGAGATGCGATATTGCATCCTGCCTCATCTTCTATAAATAATAGATGGCTTCCCTTGTTCAAGGGAGTTAGACTTAGACCCTTAGCTAAACTCTTGTAGTTTTACCATTCTAGAGTTAGAATAATTCCTATGTGCTTGTAGTAGAAGTCATAGAGTGAACAAATCTTTATTTGAGCAATTTGAACCTAAGCACACATTTGTGTATGACAATAAAGATGAACTTTATGATAAACCTTGCAGCATACAAATTAAGCTAAATAGTAATTAATTATTTTTGAATGTTTAAATGCTTTTCTAGTTAATTAATCTCTCTCAACCTTTGACTCTCCTAGTTAAGTACCCTCACTATGACCACTTCGAGCATGTGTGTAGCACTTGGTAACCCAATAATGATTAGTGTTTGGTAATCCTAGTAGCATTACACTGGTTCAGGATGTGTACGGCAAGTGGGAATGGATACTGGTGTTAGGAACAATTAGAAATTAGCTAATAAATAGTTAATGAAAGTTAGTCACTTAGTTCTCCTTACCTTCCCCTATTAGCATAAGACATTGAAAAGATAAAAGCTATAAAAATCATACACCTCAAGCTTACTTAACCATACAACCATGACAATACAAGTAAGTTTGGGAAGACAACGATTGATTAACCTTGAATGTTCCATTAATGTGCATAAGAACTCAGTCCTTAGAGTTCAACCGGATCACGCGTGAAATGCTCGTATTCTTATGGTTAAGTGTAGGGGTACCTCGCCACTCATCATTGGTGCCATTGTCGAGGACTTAGTTGTTTGTGTGCTACGTAGAACATAGGAAATAATTCATATCATTGGGATTCTAGAACGAACCCTTAGGGTTAATCAAGGAAAGATAAGACAATGGTAAGTTGCACACCGAACAAAACAATATGTCTTCTTCTTCACACAAGAGCACTTCACCGCCTAGGCTAACACAAGAGATAGTCAGCGGCATAATACACATAACCAAGATCTGCCAGTTCCTCAATAGTTTCATGTGGTATATACTCATCACGATGAGTATGTACCTGACTTTACCTTTATTCTCCATCAAGATAAACAACTACATTGGAGAGACTTGGAAGGTAACATAGTGTTGCCTCCAAACTGATCAGTCCTTAACATGCTCCTTTGTGCTCTCTCATGAATAGGCATGTCATTTTTGTATGCAGAATATGTTGCATGGGATCATGACACAAGGGACTACCATCCTACAAAAGCACACCATCAAAGAGACTTGTGACAAGAGAGATATCATACATCCTTGAAGGGTAAATGGTCCCATAATGCTATGCATGTCTTGAGCGAAATTGAGGGTGGTGAACCTACTTCAATACATTCCCCACCAAACGATGTTCCTCCTCCTAATGATGGTCAGGAGGTGGTGTATCAAAACCTCCACTCCACTATTCACAACTTGATTTTTGATACCCACAAACACAAAGTGTTCAAAGAAGGAACACAAACACACGATAAGGATGGATGTTCTGATTGTGATCACGATCTGGCCAAGACCACAAAAGAGAAGGTAGAAAACATCATCATAGTGATCGTTCTCCTTCTTCTTCACATTCATCATCATATTCACACTCTCCTTCAGTGTCCAAATGCAATCATAAGGAAACTAACTTTGAGGATAAAGGAAAATAGAGTGAAAAACATTGATAAGATAATCGAGAATGAGGACAAGGGCACACTAAGGAATAAAGGCATAGAAGAAGGGAGAGTAGGGAACTTCGTAGACACCATATATGCTATGAATGAGATGATCATGAAGAATTCCTACTCACAACTAGAATCATGCTAGATATAATGGAAGCCATAAGAGTTCCCACAAGGCACCAAAAGGATAGTAGGATCAAGAGGTTAGACATGAACAACATCCCACAATTTGAAGGGGGATACAACACTAATCCTCAAAACCATTTACAAGCATTCCACGATGCATGTGCTTTTTATAACATAGAAAATGAATGAAAAAAACTAAAGTTGTTCCTAAGGACACTAGTGAAACAAGCTAAAAACTTATACCAGTCCTTAGAACCGAAATCCATTTGGAGGTGGAGTACAATGTTAGAACTATTTAATGATAAGTACCAAACATACTCCCGAGTGTCTAACCTACAAAAGAAAATCTAAGGATGGAAGCAAGAAAATCATGAACCCTTGGATGCTACCATGGGCTACTATTATGCACTGTTACATTGTTTCCCTGGCCATGGTTATTCATAGCAGGATCAACTATGCCATCTCGTAAATGGACTTAGGCATGAAACAAGAAGAACCCTTGGGACGTATGCCCAAGGAAGGTTATCGAAGCTCAGGTCTCATCAAATTCATAGATTGCTAGAGCAAGTAGCCAAAGAAGAAGGTGAGCTATGGAAGAGAGAAAGTGCGAAAGAGTACAATCGAGATAATTCCCTTCAAAAAAGGGGAGTGAGATTCTATGAGGAAGAAGAGTCACCACTCAAAGAGATGATGAATAGGAAAACCTTCCCGCTCCAAAAGTTAACAACCAAAGTATCAGCAAATGTAGACCAAATGTGGGACTCCCTAGATAGTAGGTTTGAAATTGTTCTTGAAATCGTAGAGGACTCTAGGGAGTGAGGTAGTGAGCATGACAAAAAGAAAAAGAGAGAAGTAGATAATGCACGTAATAAGGGTAAGGGTAAAATGGCCATCACCAAAGAGGTTGTGGATTCAAACATAGACAATGATGGTGGATGTGAGATATGCCAATATGACCATCCTAAGGGATGTTTCCTAGTAATCTCACATCTACAAGAGTCTGGGGTGTATGCGCTTAACCCACGATTTAATAAACGGCAAGCACCTTGACGGTTACCTTATCCCCAAGGTAACCCAATGCAGTTCCACCAATCTTCAACATATTATCCAAGTGGAAATCCACCACAACCTATTGAGCAACATAAATAGTGGCAATACCCACAATCATGGGGGATGCCACCACCAAGGCAAAAATACCCCTACCGGCAACCAGACCCATATGGCTACTACATGCATCATCCAATCTCTCCACCTGACTCTGTTGGTCATGTTATATAAAAAAATCACTACCAAGCTTAGGAGTATTTTAGAACTCCTTCTCTTAGGGGAGATAACCCACACACATACCATCCTTCAAATCTATCCGCAACTCTCACACCAATAGCTCCATTACCACATGCTCTAGCAATGCAAGGGGAACTCCCTACTCAGCTGCAGTAACGCAATGCCACAAGGGCTATAAATACTCAACCTATTGTTGGCTGTAACAACTATATGACTAGAAGACCTTTCTTGAGAACCAACAACCCAACCAAGACCTTACATCCACAAGCAGTTGAACCTCTGAATGCCTCTCCATCAAATAAGGCTTTAGAGCTCCCTTCAAACCAAACACTAAGCTCAACACATACAGTTATGTTAACACATGTCGTTACTGACTGGATTAAGGTTGGCCACCTTCTCAAGAAATTCTTTGATCCTAGAAGCCCTCTAATCTATCTCTAATTCATTGGGAATGAACCATGTAAAGCTCTTCCGGACATAGGTTCCAGAGTCAACCTAATATCACAAGAGATATACAAAGCCTAGAACCTGCCTCCATTAAGGAAGAGCAATATTTGACTAGAGCTGGCCGACCAGTCCATCACTGTTCCCTTGGGACTAGTGGAGGACATCGTTACCACTATGTGTGGGTGGTCATATCTAGTTAATTTTCTAGTGATATAAGTAAACAACAGTAAATGGGACTTCCCAATAATAATGGGAAGAGCATGGCTAAGTACTATAGATGCATGCCTAGGAATCCATGATCTTTCCCTAGAAATATCTAAGAAAAAAAGTTTTGGAAAGATCGAGAAGAAGAAAGTTCCATGCATCACATATAGTGACACAGGGTGCAATTGCATGTAGAAATCATGTGTTATGCAAAGTTTAGCATTTCCTACATGTAATCGATGTGCACAAGACATTCATATACAAAAGTGCTTGTATGCAGCAGCCACACGACAAGAAGACACATAGTGGATGATGGCTGATCAAGAGAGCAACTCACTAACATGCATGGAACTTACTGAGAGAATAACTAATTCTTACATTAAAAGCATAGATACACTAGAGCAAGTCTGTTGCCAACTTCCAAGCCTTAACCTTGAAAAAATCAACTGGGGGAAGTTGGAAATTCTTGAAAGATTTAAACAAGAATCCTAGGATATGTTAGCATAGGATGTACACTGACCCCTCTATGAAACCTTGAAAACAACCATAGAGGTAATTGAACCCAAAATTGAAGCATGTAGTAAAAGAAGAAATAGAATAGCTTCTTAAGGTTGGGTTCATATATCCCATTGCTGATAGTAAATGGGTTAGCCCTCTGGTAATCGTGCCAAAAAAAGGAGGCAAGTGAAGGATGTGCATAGATTTTAGGCTGTTGAACATGGCAACATTTAAGGATCACTTTCCATTACCATTCATTAACCAAGTCTTAGACACCATAGTAGGGCATCGCTATTATAGTTTTCTAGATGGCTATAGTGGATACAACCAAATATGGATAGCCCTAAAGGATCAAGCCAAGACAACGTTCACCAGTCTCTAGGGAACGTTCACATATAAACAAATGCCATTTGGCTTGTGCAATGCTCCTGCCACATTTCAAGGCCTAGTTCTAAGCATATTCTAACAGTAGATAGGAAACGGAGTGGAAGTCTTTATGGATGACTTCTCCACTTATGGAACAAGTTTTGATCAAGCCTTGGACCGATTAGAGAAAGTGCTGAAAAGATGCATAGAAACCAACTTAAGGCTCAACTAGCCGAAAATCCATTTAATGGTCCAACAAGGCATAGTACTTGGGCATAAGGTTTCACATTCAAGAATAGAGGTAGGCCTAGATAAAGTTAGGGTCATCCAAGGAATCACCCGTCAACTAGAAACTATTAAGGACATTTGGTCATTCTTTGGACACACTGACTACTATAAGAGATTATTGAGAACTTCTCCAAGATTTCCAAACTATTAGTAAAGCTAACAAAGAAGGATGCATCATTTGAATGGACAAGGGAATGTGAACAAGCAGTCCAAACTCTGAAATAGAAGCTTGTAGAAACTCCCATTCTACAAGCTCTTGATTAGTCTAGACCATTCCATATAATGACTAATGCATCCAATTATGCCTTAGGAGCCATACTTACATAGTTAGATGGCCAAAAATGTCCTTACTACATGCACTGTACAAGTAGGAGTATCACTGATGCACAACTTAACTACACAACTATTGAAAAATAATTAATGGTTGTAGTGTTTGCATTGGATAAGTTTAGGCACTATGTGTTAGGTTACAAAGTGTTCATCCATATGGATCATAATGCAATCTAGTTCCTTATGAACACGCCAACGGTTAGCCCTCGTATTATACAATGGTTGGTAATCATATAGGAGTTTGATCTAATGATGATCGATCAAAAGGGCACCGAGAACATAGTTGCAAGTCATTTATCTTGATTACCCTGGGACAACAAAGAGGATGAATATGTAATGTCTGATCATTTTCCTGATGAAGCCCTCTTTTCCATTGTAGTGAATAACTAACCCATGGAGATGAATTGGTATAGTAGCATTCTCACCTATCTCCTTACCCAACGAACACCACAGGAGCTGGACTTTAGGAAGAAACAACAGTTTCTTCACAAAGCCAAGTACTTCATGGAGATCAGCAGACAACTTTACAAAGTGTGTCCTGATGGCTTGGTTCGATGGTGCATGCCCAAGGTGGACCAACTAAGAGTTCTCCAAGACACTCATGAGGGCCCTTGTGGGGATCACTATGCAGGGCGATGAATGGCTATTAATATCCTACTTGTAAGATATTACTGGTCAACATTATTTTAGGACACCCATCAATTTGTCCAATCTTGTGAGCACTATCAATATGATGGGGGAATGACTGCTAGAATGGAGGATCTGTAACAATGGATTCAACTTTTAGAACCCTTCGACATTTGGGGAATAGACTTTATGGGTTCTATTACACCAATGTCCAATGGAAAAGCTTACATCATTGTTTTCGTAGACTATCTAATGAAATGGGTTGAAGCAGCTACTATTACAAACTACACATCATCTATAGTTGCATGATTTATGCAACAACAAATCATAAATAGGATTTTTGTGCCACGTGCACTTATCTTGGATAATGGAACACACTTCATAGATGCAACTTTTTGGAAGTTAATGCAACGCTTAGGGGTTCAACATAAATTGACTACACCTTATCACCCCCAAGCTAATGGACAAGCTAAGGTCACCAATAGGGAGATCACTAAAATATTGACAAGGACAATTAGCAAGTATAGGCGAGATTGGAGCATTAAACTAAATGATGCTCTGATGAGTGGCAAGGTACCCCTACACTCAACCATACGAAATGAGCATAGCACATGTGATCTAGTCGAACTCTGCAAACTAAATGCCTACATGCCCCATGGAACACTTGGGGTTAATCATTCATTGTCTTCCCAGACTTACTCATAGTTGTCACGGTGTATGGTTAAGTAAGTCTGAGGTATATGATTTTTATAGCCTTTTCTAGTTTTTCTCCTATGCTATCAAGGTGAAGGTTTGAGAGAGCTAACTAACTCTAACTAAGGACTAAGTCTAAATTAACTAGTGTCAGCATCCATTTCCACTTACCGTACACACCCTAAACTATGCAATTGTGGCTACCAAACGCTAATTGTTACTTGGATCACCACACGTAATGCACGTGCTCAAAGTGGTCATACTGAGGCACTTAGCTAGCCTAAACATGATGAGCAGCCGATTCCTTGACTAGTCATACACATCTGTAGATGCTCGTAATCAAGTTGTACTCATCCCGCATTCTAGAAGATAAGGGTGAGAGAGACTAATCGTGATGAGTAGCTGATTCCTTGATTAGCCGTACACATTCATCAATGCTCGTAATCAAATCATACTCATGTCGTGCTAATGTAGGTAATAAATAACAAGTAATAAATCCTATTCCATGCACTGTAAGGTTTATCCACAAAGTTCATCTTTATTGTCATACACAACTTGCGTTCAGGTACAAAGCTACTCGAATAAAGATCCATTCACTTGGGGACTCCTACTATGGGCACATGGAAAATATTCTATCTCTGGAGTGATCAAACTGCCAGAATTTTCCTACTTTAAGCCTAGGATGGGAAATGAGGGGAGTGCCGCCTCTTATTTATAGATTTGGTAGCAGATTGCGATATCATGTATGCGATATTGCAGGGGACGATGCAATATCGCGACGGCCGCGATATCGTGTACACGATATTGCGGTGCATACGATATCGCATCTCATCATACCCCCATGACTGAATGAAAACTCATCCTCAAGTTCCTTACAATAATATCAGGAAGGTATGGAATTATTGAGGGGAATGGAACTAATGGGATGACATGTGAATGGCTCATCATTACAAGACTTTACAAAAAGGGTGTTCATGACAACAAGGGTGAACACCTTATTACAATGACATCAAGCCTTTATTGGTAGTTGAGAAGAAAGAGAAAGAAAGAAGTGTTGCTACTGCCAACGCCAAGATTGCATCTCCATTGTCCATCCATAAGCGTGTCATCGATCTTGCTCCTTGCATAGCTGCTTCAACACTACTCCATTCCAAGTGTTTACTCCAGATCCAATCCGTTGTTGCATGTCCACCATCTACACACACAACACAATCTTAATTAGCAAGGGTAAATGAATCTCAATGTAGTTGATACCTTGCTGTAGTGTAAGTCCATTGGCTAGGTTGTGGTATGGCTTATATGGATCTAGGAATATGTTACTGATGACTACCGAAGGTGTAGGATTTAGGAAGAAAATCAAAAATTTCAGGGCTAGGAGAAAATTAAAAAAATCAGGCCTCGTACCCCCATGACTAATCGCGAACCTCCAGTAGCATTAGAATGGAGAAAGAAAAGGACTAAGAAAGATAGATAAAAAGGGACAACTGAAAACATCAGTGAAATGGATGTCAAGATGGTAATGAAAAAAATAACATTAATTGCAAAATGTTAAGGGAAAGAATTTAACTAATGCTCCAAATAGGAATGTCAGTGG
>MNCI01014507.1:465102-481507 GCA_015680685.1 Gnetum montanum
TCACACCCTTTTCAATCCTTGAGTCCTTCCTTAGTTTGAGAAGTGCCCAATCACCAATTCGTTTAAGTTCTTATTAAGAAGGGATTGTACATTTCCAAGTCGAGAGAAACCATAAAAATTGGTGGATGGATGGATGAAGTGATCTCATTGCTTGCCATATCAAAAGAAACATACCTTAGTATCAACATTGTGACTTAAAGGTAAAAACCAAACATTAGCAATATGAAAATAGTTCATACCATCATTTCGAACACTTATTGGGTGACAAACTTATAGGGTGGCTCACACACAAACACACACAAATGGAAAAATTATAACAATTCTGTAAAACAAAAACTAGAAAAGTTAAAGAAATTTGTAAAATGAAAATTAGAAAAATTAAAGAAATTTGTAAAACAAAAATTAGAAAAGTTAAAGAAATTTGTAAAAAAAATGTGTAAAAAAAATGTTGTAAAACAAAAATGTGTAAAAAAAATTGAAAAAGAACTGAGGGCCTCATATGATCAGCATAGGTGGCCATCTCCCCCATGACTAAGTGGAAAGGGAGAGATCCAAAATAATGAGCACCTGTTTCAGTTTCTTAAAATTTTCCAACTTCTCCCAAATGATGATCTTAGATTAAGGGGTGGAAGTTGGCGACGCTCATATTCCAATGTATCTATGCCTTTGTTGTTAGCATGGGTTTCCTCAATTTGTTCCATGCATATTTTTCTTCTTCTTCTAGTAGCTATCAACCACGGGGTGTCTACTATTAGTTGTGTGGTTGCTACATATAGGCATATTTGGTTCAAAGTTTCTTGGGCACACCTGTTACATGGAGGTATTTCCTCCATGTCATCACCCGATGAATCATTGTATGTGATGCATGGAACTTTCCTCTTCTTGATCTTTCCACATATGTTTATCTTAGATATTTCCAAGGAAAAATCACGGATCCTAAGGCATGTGTCTACTGTACTAAGCCATGCCCTTCCCATTATAATTCAGAAGTCCCCTTCATTGTTGTTCACTTCAATCACCAGAAAATCAGCTAGGTAAGACCAACCACACATAGTGGTAATGATGTCCTCCACCAATCCCAAGGGAATG
The DNA here is from genome assembly GCA_015680685.1 of Gnetum montanum. Taxonomy (NCBI): domain Eukaryota; kingdom Viridiplantae; phylum Streptophyta; class Gnetopsida; order Gnetales; family Gnetaceae; genus Gnetum; species Gnetum montanum. Next base: position 466,192 of record MNCI01014507.1, read on the forward strand.
GTGATGGACTGGTCTGCCAACTCTAGTTGAATGTTGCTCTTCTTATGTTGGGGAAAGTTCCAGGTGTGATACATCTCTCGTAAAATTAAGTTGACTCTAGAACCTAAGTCAAGAAGAGCCCTATGTGGTTCATTTCCGGTGATCTGCAAATAGATTAAGGGACTCCCATGATTAGTTAGTTTCTTGGGAAGATGTCCTACCTTGATCCAGTCAGTTAGAGTATGCATTAACACAACCGTATGCATTAAGCTCTGATTTTGGATGGAAGGGTGCTTCTAAGTGTTAGATGATGGAGGAGTGTACATGGGATCAACCGCTTGTTGTTGCAAGAGTTTGTCTAGGCTTTTGGCTCTGAAGTAAGGTCTTCTCCTTTTACAGTTGTTAAAATCAGCAGCAGGTTGGATATTTATAGCTCTCATAGCGTGACGTTGCTGCGGTTGAGGAGGAAGTTCCCCTTACATTGTTGGAGCAAGAGGTTATGGGAATTACTTGTGGTGGAAGAGGTGCAGATGGATTAGGAGGATGGTGTGGGTATGGAGTATCTCCCAGAGGAGAAGGAGTCCTTCTAAAGTACTCCCAAACTTGGTAGTAATGGTTGGGAGTTGCGTGACTCATAGAGTCACTTGGAGAAATCGGCTGCTGCACATAATATCCATAAGGGTTAGGCTACTGGTAAGGGTACTGATGTTTCGGTGATGGCATCCCCCATGACTATGGGTATTNAGTCGATAGCCACATCGGAGTTAGTAATTTTTCCCTTACCCTTGTTATGTGCAGGGCTTAAATCTCTCCACTTTTTCTTACCTTTATCACTACTTTGTTCTACCTTAGACTCTTCTACAATTTTCAAGACAGTTTTAATTTTAGAGTCTAAGGAACTCCATACGTTATCTACCTTAGTCGCTATTTCTGTTGTTAATTTTTGGATTGGCAAGGTTTTCCAGTTCACCAACTCTTCGATTGGTGACTCATCCTCTTCATCACAAAATTTCACTCCCTTCTTTCGAACGGAGGGATCACGGTTATACTCTTTTCCACTTTCCATTTTGTGTAGCTCACCTTCTTCTTTTGCTACTTGCTCCAACAAGCTATGTACTTCATGGGCTCTAAGCTATGAGAGTCTCCCTTGGGTGTAAGCTCCAAGGGTCCTTCTAGTTTTATGCCTTAGCCCATCCATGATGTGGTGAAGTTGATCTCGCTGAGCATACCCATGGCACAGGCAATGATGTAACAATGTGTAATAGTGGACCATGGTAGCATCCAAGGGTTCGTGTGTACCTTGCTTCCAGTCTTGGATCTGCTTACGCAAATTGGACACTCTAGAGTACGTTTGATACTTATCGTTGAACAATTCTAGCATCGTACTCCACCGCCTGATGGTTTCCAGTTCTAAGGACCGGTACAAACTCTCTACTTCTTTAGTGAGTGTCCTTGGGAATAACTTAATTTTTTGCCACTCATTTTCTATATTCTGCAAGGCACAAGCATCGTGGAATGCCTGTAAATGATTTTGCGGTTCAGCATTGTATCCCCCTTCAAATCGTGGGATGTTATTCATGTCTAAATGCTTGATTCGACTATCCTTTAAATGCCTTGTGGGAATCCTAACTACCTATATTATGTCAAGCATACATTGGGTTGTGAGTAGGGATTCATCATGATCATCTCTTTCATGACGCCTGTGATGTCTGCGTTGTTCCCTACTCTCCCTACATCCTTTTCCTTGTCCTCTCTCTCGACTTTCCCGTCGAGGTCTTTCATCTTTCTTACTTTTATCCTCATCTTCATGTTCATGGTGGCTGTGCCCAAATGTGGAAGAAGAGGGTGAGTGATGTGAAGAAGGGGAAGAAGAAGGGGAACCATTGCCATGATGATGTTTCTTACCTTCTCTTCGGCTGCTACGGCCTCGATCGTGGTGACGATCTAAGTGCCCATCCTTAGCATATGTGGTTGTTTCCTCTATGAACAGTTAGCATTCATGGGCATCAAAACTAGGGATATGTATCATTGATCATAGGTTCTGATACCCAACCTCCTCATCATCGTTAGGAAGAGGAACATCTTTTGCTAAAGAACCAGTGATAAGGGGTTCCTCATCTCCTATTTCGCTAAGGACATGCAGGACCTTGCCCTTCAACAGTGCATATTGACTCTCCTACCTTAAGTCCCTCATATGTTGGGCACCTATGGGATAATAATCCCTTATGTCAAAGTCCTCCACAACGTATTCAGCATATAGTTCATTCATGCCTATCTATGCTAAGGCATGGAAAAGCATGTGAGAGATTGATCGTTCTGGGGGTAACACAATGTTACCTTGCAAGTCTCTCCATCACAGCTATACATCTTGATGGAGAATAAAAGTAAAATTAGGAATATACTCATCGGGATGAGTATATGTCATCTTATATTGTTTAGGACTTGGCTAATTTTGGTTGTGTGTTTTATCTTGCCGACTGTCTCGTGTGTGGTCCTTAGGTGGTGAGTTGCTCTTATGAGAAGAAGGCATTTTTATTGGTATGCTAATTCACCATTATATAAATTTTCTCTTTTGATTAACCTAAAGTTTTGTTAAGGCTCACAACGATGTGAGTGATATCCCTTATGTTCTATTCGGCGCACAAACACTTAGTCCCCAGCAATAGCGCCAATGATGAGTGGTGAGGTACCCCTACACTTAACTATACGAAGCGAGCATAGCATGTGCGATCCGGTCGAACTCCGTAGACTAAATTCCTATATGCCCCATGGAACACTTGGGGTTAATCATTCGTTGTCTTTCTAGACTTACTCATAGTTGTCACGGTGTATGGTTAAGTAAGTCCAAGGTATATGATTTTTATAGTCTTTTCTGGTTTTTCTCCTATGCTATCAACGTGAAGGATTGAGAGAGCTAACTAACTATAACTAAGAACTAATTCTAAATTAACTAGCATCATCATCCGTTCCCACTTACCGTACACACCCTGAACTATGCAACTGTGGCTACCAAACGCTAATCATTATCGGGATCACCACACGTAACGCACGTGCTCGAAGTGGTCGTACTAAGGCACTTAACTAGCTTAAATGTGATGAGCAACCAATTTTTGACTAGCGATACACATCCATAGATGCTCATAATCAAGTCGTACTCATCCCGCATTCTAGGAGATAAGGGTGAGAGAGACTAATCGCGATGAGTAGCCGATTCCTTGATTAGTCGTACACATTCTTCAATGCTCATAATCAAGTCATACTCATGCTGTGCTAATGTAGGTAATAAATAACATGTAATAAATAACAAGTAATAAATCTTATTCCATGCACTGCAAGGTTTATCCACAAAGCTCATCTTTATTGTTGTACACAACTTACGTTTAGGTACAAAGCTGCTCGAATAAAGATCCATTCACTTGGGGACTCCTACTACAGGCACATGGAAAATATTCTATCTCTGGAGTGATCAAACTGTCAGAGTTTTCCTACTTTAAGCCTAGGATGGAAAATGAGGGGAGTGCCACCTCTTATTTATAGATTTGGTAGTGGACCGTGATATTGCGTACGCAATATCACAGGGGACGACACGATATCACGGTGCATGCGATATCGCGTCTCATCATGTTCTTTGGGCATACCGCTCCACTTGGAAACTCCCTATAGGCTACTCTCCGTATGAGTTAGTGTATGGAAAACTTCCAAAGCTTTCGATTCAATCCGAGCTCCATACACTATCCATGGCTTGTGACCTCCACCTCGACCTTGATCTAGCATAAAAAGAAAGTTTGGCAACTTTAAACGTGCTAGACGAAAACTGATTAGCTACCCTTTCATCAAATCAGTTGCACAAGTCATATAGTAAGTAACGTCATGACTTGAACATTTGAAAGGTTAAGTATCAACCAGGAGATAAGGTTCTCTACTGGAATCCCACAAATGTGCCACAACATACAAAATTTCAAACACTATGGGAAGGACCTTACATTATCCATACAACCTTTCCTTCAAGGTCCATAACCATATACAAACCTGAGAGCCCTACTAAGAGATTACTAGTTAATGTGCAATAGACCAAACCCTTCCATGAACTTAGAACGGCCAGTGCCCATAATATCTCTAAGAAGGGACAACCTTGCTCATTATTTTGGATCTCCTCCTTCCAACTCAATCATGGGGGAGATGACCACCTGTGCTATCCAATTTAGGCCCTCAGTTCCTTTGAAGTTTTTTGTTTACACATTTTTGTTTTACAAATTTTTTAAAATTTTCTTGTTTTTTTTCTTGCAACATCATTCATACTTTTTCATTTCCTTGTGTGGTTGTTTGTGTTGTTAGGTTCGTCACCTAATAAGTGCTCCTGGTGGTGGTATGAACTATATTATATTGATTACTAATGTTTGGTTTTTACCTTGGAGTTATAATGTTGATACTAAGGTATGGTTCTTTTAATATAACAGGCAATGAGTCCATGTCATCCATGCATTCATAAATTTCTATGGTCTCTCTTGGCTTGGAAGTTTATGGTTCCTTTCTTAATCATAAAACTATCAACGAATTGGTGACTGGGAACCTCTCAAACTAAGGAAGGACTTAAGGATTGAAAAGGGTGTGAATTCAAGGGGATTTGATGCATTTTTTTGGCCATTCTCTTAGGTTCTTAGATGTTTTTTTCTTGATTTTTTCTTACCATTTCAACATTGCTCCATTATCGGGAAGCTGAGTTAATAAACATAACAAGTCTTTGCATGGTGTGGTTCCCACAGAAAAAAATAGTGAGAAATCAAAGTACATCCCTTAGAAAAATTAATCATCTGGGCTACAAGCACTGGTTATGGAATTAAACAAACATGTTCCCTCTAACTAAGGCCCCCTCTCGCTTCCTACTCTTTCCTTTCTCATTTCTTCGGAATGGTGGTGACTATTTGGCAGAAGCATTCTTGCTACTTCAAGTGGATGGATTGGCCAAGTGTATTAATGCGAAGTCACTGGATGTAGATTGTTTGAGGCTTTATTTGGAATCAGATCTACCAGATCACATTAACCATAAATACACAAGGGTCTATATACCACCTTGTTCTTGGGACTCCATTCCATTCTCTTCTTTCCATCATTCTTTCTCAATTTTCCACCTCACTGTCGGTTGTATCAGTAGTCTATATTTTGGTTGATGCATTGTTTTCTTTTTGGTAAATTCTTGTGCTTAAGACTTTAACTCTTTCTTCCAAATTTCATTTCCAGGGCCTATGAACTCTTTGAATGTGGGATTGTTAAGGCATTAAGGGCATAGATCTTCTTTGGGGAGGACCCACTAGCATTCCAACTTGGTGCATCAATTAACTTCTTTCTCTTAAAAATTTCCATAATCAACATTTATTTTGTTCATTTCCACCTTTCACATCCATTTTATCAGTTTTTCCATTGTTTCTTTTTTTTCATCTTTCTTATTCCTTATATTTTTCCATTCTATCACTACCAAAGGATCACTCTTAGTCATGGGGGTCCTAGTCCAATTTTTTTAATTTTCTCCTAATCCCTACACCTTGGGTAGTCACCAGTGTTATTTCTCTAGAATCCGTATTAGTCATATCACAACTTAGCCAATAGACCATACATCGAGGAAAGGTATCAACTGCATTATGATTTATTTATCCTTGCTAATATGAGACTATGTTGTGTGTGCAGATGGCAATCATATAACAATGGACTAGACCTAGAAGAAACACTTAGAATGGACTGGTGCTAGAATAGTCATGCAAGGAACAATATTGATGGTGCGGGTATGGATGGATAATAGAAGGAGAAATTTTGGCATTAGCAGCAACACATCTTCTTCTTTTCTCTCTCTTCTCTCTCAGCTACCAAATAAGGCTAGACATCAAATGTGTATAGTGTTCACTCTTGTGGTCATGAACACTAATATTGCCATGTATTGTAATGATGATCTGTTCATGTGTCACCCCATTCACCATTAGTGTCATTCAATTCAATAATCCCATACCTTCTCAATATTTTGTAAGGAACTCAAGGACGAGTTTTCATTTAGTCATGGGGGTATGATGAGCTGCAATATCGCGTACGTGATATCGTGTACACAATATCGCATCTGTGATATGACATCGGCCATGTGATATCGCATCTACAATATGACATCAGTCAGGTGATATCATGTACGCAATTTCGCATCCTGCCTCATCTTCTATAAATAAGAGGTGGCTTCCCTTGTTCAAGGGAGTTAGACTTAGACCCTTAGCTAAACTCTTGCAATTTTACCATTCCAAAGTTATAATAATTCCTATGTGCCCATAGTAGGATTCATAGAGTGAATGGATCTTCATTCGAGCAATTTGTACTTAAGCACAAATTTTTGTATGAAAATAAAGATGAACTTTATCATAAACCTTGTAGCATACAAATTAAGCTAAATAGTACCTTCCCCTTGTATCATAAATGCTTTCCTAGTTAATTAATCTCTCTCAACCTTTGACTCTCCTAGTTAAGTACCCTCGCTATGACCACTTCGAGCATGTGTGTAGTGCTTGGTAACCTAGTAATGATTAGCATTTGGTAATCCCAGCAGCGTTACACTGGCTTAGGATGTGTGCGGAAAGTGGGAATAAATATTGGTGTTAGGAACAATTAGAACTTAGCTAGTGAATAGTTAATGAAAGTTAGTCACTTAGTTCTCCTTACCTTCCCCTATTAGCATAAGACATTAAAAAGATAAAATCTATAAAAATCATACACCTCAAGCTTACTTAACCATACAACCGTGACAATACAAGTAAATTTGGGAAGATAGCGATTGATTAACCTTGAGTGTTCCATTAAGGCACATAAGCACTCAGTCCTTGTAGTTCAACTGGATCGTGCCTAAAATGCTCATATTTGTATGGTTGAGTGTAGGGGTACCTCATCACTCATCAATTGTTGTGATTGATTACCTTATAAAATGGCAAAAGAAACTATTGTAAAGGATTGTACATCATCTACAATTACATGATTTTTTCAACAAAAAATTGTAAATAGGTTTGGTGTGTCTTGTGCACTTATTTCAGAAAATGGTACACACTTCACATGTGCAACTTTTTAAAAATTAATGCAACACTTAGGGTTTGAGCAAAAACTGACTACACCATATCACCCCAAAGCGAACAATCAAGCCAAAGTCACCAACAAGGAGATTATGAAGATATTGACAAGAGCCATTAGCAAGTATAGGTGAGACTAGAGCACTAAACTGGATGATGCTCTTTGGGCATACTACTCCACATGGAAACTCCCTATAGGCTACTCTCTCTATGAGTTAGTGTATGGTAAATAACCAATGCTTTCCATTCAAACTAATCTCCATACACTATCCACAACATGTGACCTCAACCTTGACCTTGATCTAGCACAAAAGCAATGGTTGATGATCCTTAACCTGCTAGATGAGAATCGACTAGCCACCCTATCATCTAACAAATTACACAATGCCTTTAATAAATAATGTCATGACCTAAGAATTAGAAAAGTTAAATATCAACCAGGAGATAAGGTTCTCTACTAGAATCCCACACATGTGGCACAACGTACCAAATTTCAAATGTTGTGGGAAGGACTTTATGTCATTCATGCAAATTTTCCTTCAGGGGCCATGATGATATACAAACCTAAGATCCTGGATAAGAAACTGTTGGTCAATGTACAACAAACCAAACCTTTCCATGAGCTTAGAATAGCTAGTACTCAGACTACCTCTGTTGGTGGACAACGTTGCTCACTATTTCGGATCTCCTCCTTCCAACTTAGTCATGGGGGAGATGGCCACCTATGCCAACCGTTCTAGGACCTCAGCCCTTTTTGTATTTTTTTTAGACATTTCTTCAATATTTCATTTTTTTTATTTTATAAACCATCATTCATATTTTTACTATTTCTTTGTTTGGTTTATTTACTTTCATTTGTCATACAATAAGTGCTCCTAATGGTGGATTGAATTACATACTATTAATTACTAATGTTTGGTTTTTACCTTTGAATTATGATGCTGATATTATGATATGGTTCTTTTGATAAAATAGGCAATGAGTCCATGTCATCCATTTATCCATTCAACTCTGTGGTCTCCCTTGGCTTGGAACTATACAGTCCCTTTTTTGTTCTAATCAACTTCTTAATAAATTGATGGCTTGGTATATTTCAAAATAAAGGAAGGACTCAATGGTTGAACAGGGTGTGACTTCAAGGGGATTCGATGCATTTTTGCTGGCCATTCTCCTGGCTCCTTGGATGCTTTTCCTTGGGTTTTCTGCCATTCTGCCATTGATCAAATATCAGGAAGCTGAGTGGATAAAAATAAGCCTTTGCATGGTGTGGTTCTCACACAAAGAGAGAGAGAGAGAGAGAGAGAGAGAGAGAGGTGGGAATTCAAAGAAAACCCCTTAGACATAATAAAGCAATATGGGCTACAAGCACTGGTTATGGAACTAGAAAGACATGTCATCCATGCCTGAAGGTTCCCTCTAACTAAGGCCCTTTCTCATTTCCTGCTTCTCCATCTCGCTCTCCTTGGGATGGTGGTGACTCTTTGTGAAGGCATTCTTCTTGCTTCAAGAGGATGGATTAGCCAAGTGTATTGATGCAAGGTCACTGAGTGTGGTTGGTTTGAGTTTGGATTTGGAATGAGTTCTACTCAGTCACATTAACCATGAAATATACAAGGGACTTTACACAACCTTGCTCTTGGGATTCCATTCCATTTCTACTCTTCATCTTTATTTCCATTTTCCACCTCATTGTCAATTTTATGATTAGTCCATATCTTGGTTGATGCATTTTTTTTTTCATTGGTAAATTCTTGTGGGTAATTTTTTTAACTCTTGCTTCCAAATGAAATTCCTATGGACTCTTTGGTTTGTGGATTTTTCAGGGCATAAAGGGCATGAGCCTGCTTTGGGGAGGACCCACTGGAATTCCTTTTTGGTGCAATTGTTAAGTTATTTTCCTTAAACATTCTCTATAATCAACCATTTTTCATTTCATCCCCATGTTTGACATCCACTTTATTAGCATTGCCATTATTATTTTTCCCATATTTCTTGTTCCTTATATTTTTCCATCTTATTACTATCAAAGTTTCACTCTTCGTTGTGGGGGCCCTAGCATAAATTTTTCAATTTCTCCATTCTACTACTTGCCTAAACCCTACACCTTGGGAAGTTATCAGTAATAAACCTCTAACCTAGTTTCTGCTATAACCACAACCTAGTGAATGCAGTTTATATTGAGGCAAGGTATCAATTGCATTATGTTTTACTCATCCTTGATCATTCGTGACTGTGTTGTATGTGTAGATGGAAATTACATGAACTATGGACTAGAATAGGCAGAAGCACTTGAGATGGACTAGATCTAGAACGTTTACACCAAAAAAAAGTCTGGTCACATGGCTATGGATAAACAACGAAGGGTGCAATCTTGGCATTGGCAGCAACACACCTCATTTTCTTTTCTCCCTCTTTCACTTCAAGCTATCAAGTGAAGGTATGGATGTCATCCATGTACAGTGTTCACCACAAAGGGTGTGAACCCCAATGTTGTAATATGTTTGTCAATCTGTTCATCGGGCACTTTGAGTCTATTATTCCTTATCGCTATCAATTCTAATTTAGTCAATCATTCCATACCTTCCCAATATTTTGTAACAAACTCAAGGATGATTTTTCATTTAGTCATGTGGGTATGATAAGCCATGGTATCCCGTCCATGATATCATGTATGCAATATTGTGGCCTTCCATTCGATATCACATATGTGATATCATGGCCTACCTCATTGCCTATAAATAAGAGGCAAGCACAATTGGTTTGCATAGTTAGTCTTAGTCCCTTACCCAAACTCTTACCTTTTCTTCCTCTCAGAGTTAGAATTATTTCTATGTGCCCGTAGTATGAGTCATAAAGTGAACGGATCTTTATTTGAGCATTGTGTACCTAAGCATAGCTTGTGTATAGTAATAAAGATGAACTTTGTGATAAACCTTGTAGCATTCAGAATAGATTAATTAATGTTAATTACTATTACTTAATGCTTTCCTTAGTTAGTTAATGATTCTCTCTCATCCTACAACTCTCCTAAGTAAGCACACATAGTAGGATCACTTCAAGCATGCGTGTAACACTTAGTAACCCACTAACAATTAGTGTTTGGTAATCCCAGTAGTGTTGCACCAGTTCAGGATGTGTACAGTAAGTGAGAATGGATACTGGTGTTACGATTAGTTAGAGCCTAGTTAATAAGTAGTCAAATTAAATTAGTTACTTAGCTATCTTTATCCTCCCTTATTAGAAGCAAGACATAAAAACACAAAAAATTATAAAAATCATATGCCTCAAGTTTACTTAACCATACAATCGTGACATACAAGTAAGCTTGGGAAGACAATGATTGATCAACCCATTCTTGTTCCACAAAGGTGCATAAGCACTTAGTCCTTGGAATTCTACCAGATCCTATGTGGATGCTTGTATTCATATGGTTGAGTGTAGGGATACCTCATCACTCATCACCACTGGTTGTCTTGACTTACCATCAAAACAAGCAAAGAGGAGGTGGTGTAATGCTAATGGACATTTCTCAACAGCAATAGATCTCAAAGAGGCCCTGATTAACCTTAGGCTATAGGATCTTCACATATTTTATGTAACTTTAGGACCATACTTTAGTGATTACAAGGCTCATTAGAGGCAAGATCTCCCCAACTAGATGGTGGAAGAGGTGGCTTACCATGGCTTTTCATCTAACCACTCAAATGAGGAGTAGGATGAGAAAGTAGACATCAAGGGTAAAGGGCCAATTTGTCATGAATGTCCATCGCCAAGAACCATCAATTCAAATGTTAACAAAGCCCATGAGGATGATCTCCTCTCCTGGTTCCAATAGCTTCATTTTCCAAGACTATCTAGTGATGATAATTCCCCCTTGTTTAACTAGGGAGATTATCATGAACTTAATGAAGTTATTTATATTTCATAAGAACATGTTCATGATAGTAGGATCAAAAGAACCAACATGGCTAATATCCCAACATATAGAGGATATATCAATGATGATCCCCAACTTTATGTGCAAGCATTTGATAATGCTTACTATTTGTAAGGAATCATTAGTGATTAGCAAAAGTTGCAATTTTTTTCCCACCTTCATCAAGCAAGTAGAAACATGGTACAAAGCCTTGCCATTCAAGTCAATTCAAAAATGGGCAAACATGGTTAAAATCTTCTATGTAAAATTTCAAACTTATGCCCACATTTTCAACATCCAAAACAACATGGCCATATGAAGGCAAGGAGCTTGTGAATCACTAGACATAATGAAGAGATATCTAAAAATAGTTTATTGTTGTCCAAACCATGGCTTTAGCCAAAGAGAGCCATTGATGCATATCATGAAAGGTCTAAGGTAGGAGACAAAAAAGTGAGTTGATATGTATGCAATTGACCAAGTAAACAACAAGTTCTTATCTAAATTAAAGTACTCCTAAACACTGTTGCTAGCATGGAAGGAGAGTGGTGAAAATGGTAGTCATAAAAGAAGTATAACTTTGATTCCACATGCAAAAAGAAGGTCAAAATCATTGAAGGTACAATTGAATCTTCCACTATTGTTGAGGCCTTAGTGTGAGATCTATTCAAACCCAAAAAGGCCTTGATAGACTTGGCCCATTATGTGGACCACATTTGGGATGCAATGAATAAGAAAATAACTACTGCCATTAAGGACATTGAGGATAGGATGGTCAAAGTAGCAACAAAAGCAATTGTACCACCTAGACATAGAAAGAAGTATGAAGATAAAAGATCTCTTCCTCCAAGGGAATAAGAGAAGATTTAGATGAGGCTTCCTCATCCTCTAGTGATAAGATTCCCCATGAGTATTTTGTAGACTCTTATGACTCACAGTGTTGTCTAGTCATGGCCCATGTGATTGGTGAAATGGAACAAAATGGGATACATTTAAATCCCAAATTTGTTAGAAGGAAACCAAGGAGAACTCCATTTTATGACCAAGCATACTATTCTGGAGGTATGTACTTACATATCATGCAACAATATCCAAATATTTGGGATATTATCCATGGTCCCCAACTCAAGTATAATAATAGTTATTATATTCTCCAAATAATTATTCTTATGATGTCTCAGTAGGTACTTATCCATTTTAATAAATGATACCCAAGTAGTACTAACCAACTTCAATCAATCCTATCTAGCAAGCTCTTCATCATTAATAATAGCTTCTACTACTTAATCCTATGCAATGTGGGATTCTTTATCAATATAAATCAAGGTAGTCCAAATCTTATGATATTTCATTTTATGCAAATCCAACTTCCATTTACACTACTCAACAATATTATGAAGCCCCTATTGATTAGTTGCAAAGGAAAATTTGATACCCCAAGGTAGAAACATTTTTTATAAGAATAAACATGAGTGTCATAAGCCTAGGTTTACTCTATCCTCTTCTTCATGTGGAGAGGGTACTTCTTCCAGAAGAGTAGAAATCCAAATCCAATAGATTCCTATACCATTCCCTCAACACTATCAAAATGAAACATCCACCTTAGGAAAAATTTCTTCAACTGTATATGGTTAGGCTAGCATGGTGGTACCTAATGGTAGTAGTGTTGTGACCATTACTATGTCTAAGATGACCATGGGAACAATAAAGAAGATCATTTTTTTGAAAAGAAGATAGATCCTAGTAGCACCATGATGGAGATCCAAATCATCGAGAAAGGTCATTGCCTAGTTCTTTGTGAGTTCATTTTAGGATTCAACATCATTTCATTGGAGAAGTACCCTAACTAGGAGCTCTCCTCTCTCAAGGATACTAATATTAGGTTGGAGCTAGAAAACCAATCCTACATGTATCCCATGAAATAGGTAAACGATGTTATGATAAATTTGGTTAGATGATTGTATCCTACAAACTTCTTGGTGATTAATGTTAGCACATTTGGCCATTTCATGGAACAGTAAGATTCATTCTAAACATTATTGTAAGAGTGGGAGAATATAAATGTATTATTTTATACTATTGGTATGGGATCTAGGGGAGACCATAATATTATTGGTGGAAATAATGCATATATGAAAGACAATAAATAGAAGATTGCAAGAGATAATGTGCCAATGGTGAATTAATTTACAAGCAAGGAATTCTTCATTGTTAGAAATACGTTCAGGAATTGATCATTTGGATATTGGTAAAGAATAAGAGAAGAGAACTGGAAATGAAAATTCAAAAATTAAAATCAATAGATTGTATGAATAAAAAAATGGGGAAATTATCAGTGGATGTTTGCAAAATGATAGAGAAGATAAAAAAGAATGTCCTACGCTATAGTAGCCAAATTTCTGTGCAGTTTCCTCTCTCAACTACATTCATACGGCCTGCTCTTTCTCCCCACTTTCTCTGCACAAGTCTCACATTTCTTCGCTGCTTCTTCTTTGGCAACTACACTCCTCTCCTTGGTTATTTAACACATAAATCCCTTAGCATTTCTCATTTTCATCCTCCTCCTTCTCAAGCTCTGCGAGAAGAGGAAATTCTTGTGAAGTTGTATAGGATTTTTGGTGGGTCTGAGCCAACCATGGAGTTCAAGGATTATTTTCCTGTGATGGCGGAGAAATTAGGGGTTGGCGAGTTCATGGTGGAGATGTGAAAGGGCTTCGAGCTTCTGGCGGAACCTGCAATAGGACTGATGGGACTGATAACGTTGGAGAGCCTATGTAGAAATGCTATGATTCTGGCTCTAGATTTGCTCTCCAACACAGATCTATAGGCCATGCTCAGGGAGGGCGATTTCAATGGCAACAGTGCTCTATCACAGTGTGAGTTCTACGTCATGATGATTCAGCTCAACCCCGCTTTCATGGACACTGTCGATGAATGGTTTCAGGAGTAGCAGCTCGACGGTGAGCAACCCCAGAAGATGAAGAAAGTGTCTCATAGTCAGAGACCCGGCCAATCCTAGAATCACACATTTTTAGCTCTAAAAATTTGGAACTTGTCTTCTTGTATAACATTCTGGGAACATCTGAACTGATCGTGGATTTCTAGTAGAAGTGATTGATGATTCTGTAACGCAATTTCTTAAAACTATGTTGACACACTCATGGAGGAAAAAAAATGCAAGAAGCCCTCAGCGTATTTGGGGCAAAACAAAACAAATTCCAGGAAACTGTACCCTATGTTCAGGACCATATGTTCAGCACATCATTTTTAAGATCCTTCTCCGCTCTTCAGCAACTGAACACCACACGACAACAATGCCGGATGCAGTAGCAGAGCCTTCTCCCGTGGTGGTAGTTGGTAACGATTTTGGCAGGGTGGGATAATTTGGAATTATTTGCTGGCAGTTCCAGGCTTGATGCCTTCACATTCGGGAGCAAATTTTACACAGGTGCAAGTGCAGATAAATTATTTATATAAATTTATACAGATTAGCTACCGCTACCACCAACATATACACCAAGGTGGATATTATATTATCTTTTTACCATTACCTTGTTCATAAAATTACTAGGGCTACAATAGTATTAAAAACTTAAAAATTCTAAATAAATTAAAAGGAAAATAACAATTATACAAAGCTATTGGAGTTATTTTCCACAAAGGAAATATTTGCAATATTTCTTCTAACTTCCTAAGTTAATACTTCCTAACTTGTTGGCCAAGTTACTTGGGAGAGAAGTTAGGTAAGATATTTTTGAATATGTAACTACCTTTGAACCTTATAAAAAGGCTTCAAGGGTAAGAAGAATGGAGACATCAGACTTTTGGAGAAGACACTTGATACATCACACTTTGGAAAGGCTACTAGCTAGCACTTGGGCTCTCACTTAGGGACACACTTTGGCTCTNGATGAGACTCCATTTTGGCTAAATAATGGACGTCAACAATTGCATTCAATAGAACCTTCAAAAGACTTGACAATTTTTAATTGAAATACCACAGAGATTCACTTTAAAGATAAAAAGAAGCTATTCTGGTCCCATCAAAATACCAACGATTTTCTGAACTCTCTTGACTATTGAATCATTCAACGACATGACTACAAGCAGAGGCTCTCTTACAATGATCTCAATAGCAGTTCTTATACGTTGCACAATAATAAAATTTACTACTAAAATGCTTCTAAGGCTTTTAAACACAAGCACTTCTATGGCAAAATTTTAACAAAAATTTCTATCGAGCAACAAGAACAATAAGAGCAATCTAAAAATCCCAAAATTACTTGCCAAGGATGATACTATCTAAACCACTAGCTAAACAATTTAAACAAAA
>MNCI01014507.1:481573-498899 GCA_015680685.1 Gnetum montanum
TTATTGAATTTGGGATAGCTTTATTGCAAAGTGTTTACTCGTGTCATTTTACCTTATTTAAATATTTGAGGTCCACATAAATCTACTTTCTTTTCTGTCTATTTCCATCGAATCTTGCTCTATTTCTAGTTTTCTTGTGGAACTATCTCTTTCTCTAGCGAAAATTAGAAGTAGATTCGCAGAGTTGTGCTCAAATGTTTTTACAAAATTTTATTTGTTACAAGTAGGTATTATAAGGACCATGTAGACTAGGCAATTGAACAAAATAGGAACTCTCAACAACTCACAGTACTTGGCAAAATTGGCTGAATCTCTTTAAGATAAGTCATTTGTAGTTTACACACAATGCAATCGTTTAATTTTATACAACCACACGCCGCAACAGCACACACACATACTCACATTAACTACTAAGTCTATTTGGAGGTATCTGGGCCTTGGTGTTGCCAGAGACCAGCAAGCACCTAAATCCTGTTCGAGGACACTCGTTGGCGATCGCGTCCCAAATGGTTGCCAACAATTAAACTAGAGAATAAGGTAGAAGATAGCTTTCCTTTCATCATGAGAAAATCTTGGCTAAGAACTATTGATGTTATTTTAGTTTTTCAAGGCCTTCACCTTAAAATTAGCAAGAAAGATATAACTTGGAATATGCATTACAAGTATATTTCATGTGATCCTTCCTAGTCATGTGGCAAGCATGATTGTAATTGTTATGCCACAAAACATCTCTATATCATCAAGATGTAAATTTCATTCTAGTTGAAAAGATTTTGCCTAGTCCCATGATGAACTCATATGAATTGACTCCTCCATCTATTAACACCACATATACACAGACTTAAGCATCAAACATTGATGAATACTTTAACAAAGACTTAATCCTAATAAGCGAGATGTAATGAAAAGAAAAATCTTCTATATCCTATAGGCTAGTTTCATTACTTCTATTTTTAATAGTGAGTGGGTCAGTTCGATTGTAGTCATACCCAAGAAGGGGAATGAATGAAGAGTTTGTATTGACTACAAGTTGCTAAATGTTGTCATCTTTAAGAACCATTTTTTGTTACCCTTTGTAGACCAAGTATTGAACAACATCTTTGGTCAAGATTACTATAGCTTTCTTCATAGGTACTCTAGTTACAATTAGATCAATATAACACCAAATAATCAAGCCAAAACTAACTTCATTTGTCCATCTGAAAATTTTACCTTTAAACACATGCCCTTTAGGTTTTGTAATGTTCCATCCATATTTCAATGACTCATGGTGTCTATGTTCCAAGATTACATTAATAAAAGTATGGAAGTCTTCATAGATGACTTTTCTATGTATGGAAAAAAAATTTAGGAAGTTTTAGATAGGCTTGAAGCTATTCTATGTCATTACTTCCAAGTAAACATAAAGTTACATTGAAAAAAGATCCAATTGATGGTGACTTAGGGCATTATTCTTAACCATAAAGTTTCAAATAAGGAAATTGAAGTTGATCTTGATAAGATTTGCACCATCAAGAACATGACACAAATTCCCATGATGGTTAAATAGGTGACATCTTTCCTTGGTCACACTAGCTTTTATTATGGATTTATTAGAGATTATTCTAGAATAGCTAGGCCTCTACTCGAGCTCACAAAGAAAGATGTTTTGTTCTTTTAGAACAAGGAATGCAAAATGTCTTCCAATGTTTAAAGGAAAGCCTAACACAAACTCCTTTATTACAAAGTCTCAATTAGACTCAACCATTTCACATAATGACCTATACTTCTAATTTTTCATTAGGTGTTTTCCTAATGTGCTTTATGAGAAGAGAAGTCCCTACTACATTTACTATGCAAGACAAACCATTTTGGGACCTCAACTAAACTACACTACCATAGAGAAGAAGTTGATGACCATCATTTTTGCACTTCAAAAATTCAAACATTAAGTTCATGGGTGAAAAATTTTCCTTAACATAGATCATAGCACCATTTGATTTCTCATGAACAAATCGAATGTCAATCCTTGTGTGGTCTAATGGTTGGTTCCCTTGTAAGAAATTTGATCTTTACATGATTGATCACAAGCACACTAAGAATAAGGTGGAAAATTATCTATCATAATTATGAATTGACAATAAGAGAGAAGGTTTTCTTCTCGATGACTTTCTAAATGATCATATTTGTAAGGTCATTTTTAGCTTGAAGAGAAAAGGTAAATGCCCATGGTTTGCAAACATTCTTAATTACATAGTGCCCTAGAAGCTTCCTCCTAGGTGGAACAAATGCAAAATCCAATGATTCCAACACCAATTGAAGCCTTACCTAGTTATCAAAGGGAATCTCTATAAAAGATGCTCTAATAGCCTTATCAGGTGGTGTGTTCATGAATAAAGCCATGGTATCATCTTGGCTAATGTGCATCATGGTGTGTGTGGTGGGCACTATGCTAGAAAGAGGACCATGTCAAAGCTACTACTCATAGGCTATTTTTGGTCCCTATGTTTCATGATTCTCAACACTTAATGTGTTGCTATGATAAGTTTCAATGTCAAGGAGATATGTCCTTGCATACGGAGGAACCATAGTAGTGGATCTAACCACTAGAACCCTTCAATGTATGGGGGATTGGCGTCATCAATCCCATATCTTCAATCACCAATGGTAAGGCATATATTATTGTATGCATAGTCTATTATATGAAGTGAATGAAAGAAAATACTATTAAATATTGATTATCTATCACTACAATGAACTTCCTTTAAAATAATGTGCTTTGCAGGTTCAATATTTTGTGAATCTTAATCTTTGATAACAATACGTATTTCATTGATAAGATTTTCAAGAATTTATTGAATCATAAGTTAACTTAACCTTATCATATATAGGCCAATGGCTAGGTAGAAGTTACTAACCATGAAATTGTTAAAATACTCAAGAAGACAATTATTAGGTACAAAAGAGATTGAGCCAACAAGCTTAATGACACTCTCTTGGTCTATCCGATAGCATGGAAAAATCCTATTGATTACACATCATTCAAGCTAGTCTATGAAAAATTTTTATGCATGGCTAGTGATGTTGAAATGAGAACCATAGGTAGTGTTACAAATTTTGATATGACCTTAGATTCTACTAAGAAATAGATGTTGCTTAACCTCAACGTTCTCTATGAGAATATCAAAATCATCTTGATGCATAATGAGTTAGAACATTCCAACACTAAGGCTCAACACAATATTCATACCAGAGAGTTTGACTTTAAACTAGATGATAAGGTCCTCTATTTTAATCTGCTATACTTGGTCCATTTGGGTAAGTTTCAATTTCAATGGAAAGAACCATATATTGTCCATACTAGTCACCAATGTAGCACAACACATCTACCATCCTGATGAGCTAGATAAAATCTTCTTGGACAATGGAAAATACTTGTAGCACTATAGAGAATATCTTTCTCCTCTAAGAATACATAATGATCAATCTTATATTCTACACTTAGAGGTCTATTAGGTGATAGACATGGATTAGTCATGAGGGAGGATCCTCCATGCCATATTGAATTTTTCTTCATTTTTTGCTATCTTGCTTATGTACCATAATAAAGTGGGTGTATGTAGCTAGTATTTTTCATATTTTTGAGCTTAATGATCAATTATTCATAATCCTTTTTTTTCGTAAGTGTGCTTGTGTGAGTGGAAAAACTAATTAATGTACTTATGAATGCTCAACTAGTAAGCCAATTATGGATGGATGAGTTGCAAATGCAATGATGATATGCAAGTACCAAATGGGTCTAACATGGAGCCTTAATCAATGGAATGTTCACGTAGCAAAATTCATCCATCCATCTTCTATCCATCACTAGTCAACTAGGCCTAGGTTCAATGAAGAGCTAGGACTCATACTACAGATTGTTGAAGCTAATGCTACTAGAACTATGGGTAGGTGCTAGATGCACATTTTAGTATGTAAGCTCTAACATCTTAATAACCTGCTTGGCCATTGGTAAGAAAAGGGTGTGTCAATGAGGATCCTTGTGACCACTAAATGGATCTAATCAATGTAATTCAACCAAGATGCAAATGTTTCTCACCCTAGTCATAAGAGGTTCTAGAACCTATTTGTATCATGTGGTAAGGGATGAATTCTCATTTTGTGCAAGTCAAAGATTCCACATTGTGATCCAGCACTTCTATCATTCCCATGCATGCACTATCAAAAACTCTCTTCTTATAAAAAGAAAAAGAAAAGAAGAAAAAAATGATGAATGATTGAAATGAAAAAAGATGAAAGGATGAGAAAAAATAAAGAAAAGGAAAAAATAATAATAATAGAATGATAATGATGATAAGAAGATATTATGGGAGGAGAAATGTAATCCCAAGCTTATAGATCCATAAAAATTAGTAGTTTTACCATCTCAGACCAATCCTGTAATTGCTCAACTAAATTAAAGTAAGTTGTTGAACCAATACCCATGTAATCCTTTTTCATGTCCAAATTTTTTTTTTCAATCTCTTGTTTTCCAATGTGATAGTCCAATACAATCTCCTACTCCATCCCTACTCATGGCTATGAAGGCATTAAAGTCTATCTCTTAGTAAACTTTGGTAACATCAATTGCTACTTCCATCCAGTTTCTAAATTTATCTATTTCCAAGGGTCAAAACCCATGATTATTGACTTGAACCATGATCATATTCATCATGTTTTGATCATGGTATTATAGTTCTTGTTGGAATTAGAATTAATTAGCATAGCAAGAGGAATCAACAAGAAGGTTCTGATAGAGCAAAATCTGAGAAGCCTATTGTGCATAAGTACACAGATAAAGGAAAACCAAATTGAAATCATGAATTCTAGATATTTTTTAGTACACTAACTTGATTCAACTTCACCAATGGTTATATTGCAAAACAATCAAGGCTAGATGACATAAGTCGCGGTGGGTGTGACCATGCACTCAAAAGGGGAACTTGAAGATTTATCCCCATCATGTGGATAAGTAGTGGTGAAGGAATATGGTAGTGGATCTTTCATAAGCTGTAGGACATGCTCATATGCTCCATGAGCTAATTGAATAGGTGGCTTCAGATCTAGCAATGTTACACTTTCACCCTCTCACTCTTGTTCATCTATATTCTCCATTTCTCCAATTTCATTTTTTCCATTATTGTGTGGTAGGAAGTTGATTAGGTGAAGTAGAGGATGAGATTCAACCAACCAAGGTAATAAACTCACATTTTATGCTAATTTCTCACTAATTCCTAGGGATCCATAGTATCCCACCAATAGGATTCATATGGGCAAGAGAGGTAGGTGCTTGCTATGGGAAGAACCCACTTATGAATCTTTGGTGGTCTGGCATTGTGAGCAAGTGAGCTCAAGCTTAACTCCAATGATGGAAGTGGTTTCATGAGATAAGGTACTTAATTGGTCTTTCATGTGTATGGTTATGACTCGATGATCTTAAGGGTTTTACTAGGATTATTGATGAGTGGCGAGGTACCCCTACACTCAACCATACGAATACAAGCATTACACGCATGATCCCGTCGAACTCCAAAAACGGACTAGTTTTGGCATCTAGATAGTTAGCCTTAGGTCACAGTTCACTGTCTTCCCACCTGGACTAGTATTATCTTTGTCACGTATGGTTTAGTCCAGAGTGAGGTGTATGATGTGGTTTCTAATCTAATGCTACTCCTGAAGGAAATGGAAAGTAATATTCACTAATCTAGGAGAGAGATGATGAGAAGGGATCTATATAGCCTAAGTGCGATGAGCATCCATTCCTTGATTATCTGTATGCATCTTGGACTTCGTGCATGACTACCACGAGGATTACCAAGTGTAGATCCTAGGTATGCTACTAGGTTACCAAGTAGTCACACTTAGATGCTCGTAATCAAGTCGTACTCATTCCACGTTTAAACATGAGATAAGGGTGAGAGAGATTAACTAGGAAAGTAGTAAATAATAATTAATTAAATAATTAATCTAAGTGAATGCTACAATGATGAAGTAATCTCAATATTTATTGCTGGTCATGTGCATGTCCAAGTACATCACACTCGAATAAAGGATATCGTACAATTACAATCACGATACTACGGGCATACACGGAGAGGAAAAGGGTTGAGAGAGAGAAAAAATGAAAACTAAAATCAAAACTAACTCTAAAGACTAATTGTTGCCTATTGGATTTTTCTACCTCTTATTTATAGATGAGGAGATAGGCTACGACATCATGTATGTGATATCGCGGTTGGGCTACGATATCGCGATCGCCCAAATGATTACTCATCATACCCCCATGACTGAATGAAAACTCGTCCTTGAGTTATAGTGATTACACAGTGGATAGGTATGGGATTATTGGATGGTGAAAATGGGATTATGCGACAATGTGGAATGAAAACAAAACAAAGACACAACACAAAGAATGTGCTACAACTACAAAATTTGTGGAACTCATGTAGTTCCTAGTGGCAGTGGCTCCTCCATTGGTGCTTTCCCTTTGTCTTGTGCATCAGGTTTTGAGACTTGATGGCATTGGAGTATGGCTTGGAGCTTCTCCTCTTTGGTCCAAGGGTCTTGTGCCATCCATGCTAATGTTCCGATGTTTGACAGAGTCAGCACTTCCCACGGATAGGGTAGTTGCAGAAACATTTGATTGGCCTTGACATACCAGGCTGAAAATACCCATCGTTCCTCTTCACAGGCTATGGATTTATCTTTGTATTCTTGGAAGTCCATGAGCCATCGAGCCAAATCCACTATGACACCTTTTTGGCCTTGGTAGCTTGCTTTCACCACCTCAAGTTCAGAATTTGTGACCTCTAGTTTTTCCAACAACTTCTTGCATTCTACAAATTATGCTTCGTATTTAACATAGGTGGTTGCTACCTACTACTTGAGCTCTATCCTTGGGCACCCTTCTATTAACATGGTAAGGTTGGCATACCTCAAATTTGCCAACTCCATGTATTTTGTCAAATCTTGGATCTGTAGGTCTCAGTTCTTAACTTCTACTTCGTGGGCAAAAATATATATGTCCAATATGGCCCACCAATCAGTATGTTGAGCATTGATAGCATTGATATGGGCCTTGGCCATATGGATCTCCTTCTCAAGGAACTGTTTGTACATCCCCACCTAATCTCAGAAGTGGTCCTTCAGCTTTTCATGTCGTTTAGCCTCATTTTGCCACGTGCTTATCTCAATGGTTATCTTTTGACGAATTATGCATACCTCCTCCATTAAGAGGGTTCAATTCTCCTTGGCTAAATGACTTATGTCTTGGTTAACCCAGATGAATTGTTCTTGCAATTGATGAAAGTGTTCCTTGAGAATATTCTTTTACTTTTCCACAGTGGTCAACTGAAGGTTGTCGGCAACAAGCTATTTATTTTCTTCCTGTAAGGCGTTGAGTGCTTTGAGATGCACATGACTTTGCGTCTATGTTGCAAAGGCATCCCAAACAGCCTTCTCTTTTTCATCAGCCACCTTTTTATTCTCCATGATTAGCTTGGTTAGTTACTCAGTTCTGAAATTATCTAATTGGTTTGCAAGAAAAAATTACAAAGGGTCCTGTTGTGCTACTTGTAGGGCCATGAGCTACTCTTGTAATTTCTGCACTTCTGCTTTAGCATTCTTGGTCTTCACTTCTATTAAGACCAGCTTTCCCCTCATGGAAATGAGGTCTGACTGAATTACCATAACATCCTAAGGGATGTCAAACAGGGACGTCATTACTTGCCCTGTTTGGAGCAATCGATCAAGCACATCCTCATGTTCCACAAGAGTCATTGAGGTTCTGGCCAAAATTTGAGCATCTTGTTCTCATGTGAGATCTGCTATGGGCACAATAGGTACATTGAATGATTCTTTGATGCGGTATGTGACCACATCTATGGCTCCCGCAGCACCCTAGTGTTGCATGACCACCATAGTGGTCCCTTCATCAGTTTCTAATTGCACTTGGAAAGATGCTGCGTTTCTCGAGATCTATTGTGACCAACTACTTTTCCCTCCTGCTATATGAATAGATACCCCCCTGTATGATCTAAAGAAATAGTGGGCTAAATGGCATCATCAATGATGCGGAACAGATTTGTGTCATCATGACTCCCCTGACTAACTATCTCAGCGATGGTCCTAAGATGGCTCATCGATGGTCTGTAGTCTTGCGGTGGCAGCTAATCCTAGCCTATGCTAGGCCCTGGTTCTTGTTGTTAGCTAGGTCTTGTGCTTGGAGTTTGGCTGAGTCTTGCAAGTTGAGTTGTAATTGGTCTAGCCGTCTGTTCTTCTTCTTCTTCTGGTCCCAGCATCTCACCAGTAATTTTCCTTGTGGCTGGTGGCTTTAACAGTTTAGCATAGGAAGCATTTTGGGCTTTTAGAAGGATATCATTGGTGTACTCCCTAATACTATCACGTCGGCAAAGCTTTCTGATAAGATAAGAGAAAGGCAACGCCATCTTCCCTATCTTCCATTCCTCAAACTGCCTCAGGATCTCTATTAAATATAGATGGGGCAAGTTAACATTAACCTTTCTCATTAGCACTGCACATCCTCTTGCTACATATGTTGATATTCTTTTTAAGCCCTTTGTAAAGAATAGGTGATATGTTCCAATTTTAAAGTAGATCCTCTCTTCCGTCATCAACTCACCAAATGTTTTATCTCTTCCATATGCCTTTTCCAACCAATCCCATTGCACATTAGGGTTTGAACGGTGGATAACTGAGCAACTTTTGGCCCTATATTTGGAAGGTTTAACACTTCTGAAATGGCCTGCATGAAGAAATCAACTGTCACACCACAAATGTTGATAGTGGTGCCTTGCTCTCTATTGTGCCAGAATTGGTACGTCTCCCCTAGGTACTAGGCACCAGTTTCAGAGAGGGTAGGCCATAAGGGAGACCCTTTGAGGTGATCCCTAACAGCCTTAGGAGTGAACTTTGCAAAAGATTCAAATTTTAACTCCACAATCACCGTAGCGAATGTGGACTTTTTGTGGATGGCCTAAACACAATCTTGGGCAACGTGAGATGTTGTCCTTGTTCAAGCATTTCAGCAGCTCCTCCTTCTGCTTGCCTAGACTATACAGTAGGAGGGTCCTCTTGATGAATACTAAATGATTGCTCCTCCTATTCTACATGTTGTCCAGCAAGATCTTGTCTTCCACCTCTCTTGGGTCATTTGCTTCCACCTTAAGCAGGACCTTCCTTTTGTCCACGTTTTGTGGCCATCTGGAATCACACGGGGCTAAGTGTTAGTAAGGTTGTTTTTGAAGTTAAGTTATACCTTACTGCTTGCCTTAATTAATTAATTTATTTATCTTCTTGTGATATTGCCCAAAGGAATGTAATAATGAGGCTATTTTACTTGGGTGGTTTTTCAATTTTAGCTTCCTAGTATACCTACGAATTGAATGATTTTTTGGCACAATTATTCTAAACGTTATAGCTAATTACCCTAGATAATGTCCTTTGGGTGATGATAAATTCCAAAAACTTTAGCTGCTATTTGATAGGTGTCCCTCCTCCACGACTAAGTTGAACACTCCAAGTTCAAGCAGGTTCAGACGGAATTAAAATTGGAGTACTAGTGAGCAAAATATGGATATGAAAGCAAAGGTCACACAATTGTAAGTCGTAGAGAAAAAATTCAAAAACTCCCCCGCGTGAATGGCAAGAAATGATGCTAAGTATTATAGGGGAGTCGCATATTTATAGGTTTGGAGGGATGCAATATCACGGCCTATCGATGTTTAGGCCCAAGGGAAAATACCAAATTTTTTAAAGATTTTTCTTAAATCAACATTGTAACTTAGGACATTGGGCTATTATGAAGGGGTTCTTAGGTAATTAGATGGTTTTTAAGGCACGAATAATGATCTGTGGGTTTTATCAATGAGGACCTTGGATGGTAGAGAAAAAGGCTATGTGATGGTACATAGGAATGTTGATTTGGAGGGATAATAATAATAGGGAAAGAATGTTATAACAAATAGGCTGAGGGTAAGAGATGGTGGGTGTGAGTTGTGTCATAAGTGAAGGTTACAAAAGATTATGCAAGTGGGTCCTCCCCAAAGCAGGTTTCAACCTATAATGCCCTTGTGTAACCACACTTAAAGTGTCCGTGGGCACTAGAAGGGTTAAATGTAATCCGCACTAATTCCACAAAACACACATATGTAAATATCACCGAAATGAGGTAAGAATTCTATGTTACACATGACACAAGCTATAATTACACAAATAGTGAGATGAGACGAACTAGAGAATGGGAATATAGAGATTGCGACATGAGGTAACTGACCCAAGGCATAGTGAATCCTACATGTAAAGCATGATTAAGGTGTCATTAACCTATCATTCCAAGATAAGGACCAAGTACATTCCTCTAATCAGTGACATCACATTGTTTCATCCCATGATGAGCAACTATGAGAGTATCATAACAAGGCATACGATCACTTGGCGTTTTGTTCAAGGGAGTGATTTTTATTTTGTGGCACTTCCTTTTTTTCTTTTTTCTTTTCTTTTTTCCTTTTTTTTCTTTTTTTTTTCTTTTTGAATACTAGATCCAGAGAAGTTGCCAACCTTCAGGCATGGGTGCATGTCTTTCCAGTGGGACCCCCTAGAACAGCATTGGATTTTTGAGTGCCCTTTTAATTACTCTTACTCCCATTTTTGTTAGATCTACAAGGATCTTAGTACAACCACATTGCATGATAACTCCCATAGACATCACCAAAGAGAATCCNCCGAGACTTAACAACATAGAACACACCTCAACCAACAATCCACATGAGTGTTTTATTCATCACCAAGATTACTTATAAGAAGACAAAAATACCAAAAAGAAAAAATGATAAAACAAGAAGTTGAAAAATGAAAAACTAGAAAACAAAAATTGAAAAATTAAAGAAAATAAAAAATATTTATTAATCTTGCTTGTTATTAAAATGGGGGATATCCCTCATAACTAAATGGTTGAGGATGGCAAGGATTAATAAATGAAAGATGAGGATCCTTGCATGTTGAAAGTATTGGAACTTGCCCATACTTACCCCATTGGGGTTCACACACTTGGTTATAGTAAGTATAGTGGGGCAATTTATACGATGTAGATCCTGGATAATGAGTTGACCCACTATGATATTTGGGACCGTTAGATGGTATGCAAGGATTGGGATGATGCCTTCCATGGTTGTGTTCATTGGGTCGTATTGTTGTTGGAGTGTGAGTTGGTGGCCCTGATGAAGTAACATGAGGCATGGGGTTCAAAGGTAAGGGTGCACCATAGGCTTGGACTTGTGCTAAGTGGGAGGATGTAGTGGCCTTAGAATTATGTTGTCCCTTCTTAGGGTTATTTCTAAATAAGGGATGCCTCCGATGTTGCTGAGGTCTCTCACTGTTGTTGGAAGTAGTAGCACAAGTAATGTTCGTGGGTTGTTGTTGTCATGCAAGCACCTTAGGAATAGTTAGTGGTGATGTAGAAAGAGGGAAAATGAGAATGTTGAAATTGAGGAGCAGTGTAAGGTACACAAGGCAGTAGTTGTGTTAAAGGCATGGGCTGATGGTATTGAGGAGAATAGTAATGCAATGAAATAGAGTATATTGACCCAGTTGGGGAAATAGGATGTTGAACTAGGTAAGCATTTAGGTTCAGATGATACGAAGGGTGTATCCAGTTTAGGGGTGGTCTCCCCCATGACTGGGATTGTTGCCACTGTGATTGAACATAGTATCTTTTTATGAACTCTGGATGTAAAGTGTTTCCCCAATACTCATGTAAATGTAACAAGATTGGGCATTGGCCCTTGGGGTGATCATATAGGCATATGTTACATTCACACGTATGATTGACAGTTGAGCTCTTATTTTCCTTATCCCTTCTTTTCGATTATCTAGTGATACTTTGTATTGCTTCTTGGGTTGTCAAAACTCTATGTCCAATAATATTGATAAATTCTCCACACTTTTTATACGTCCATTCCAACATCTTATTAATCTTTGCCTCGACTTCTTCTAATGATTGTTGTATCGACAAAGATGGTTCTTTCTCCTTGTGATAGGTTGATTTCTCCTTTTTATGATCATGGAGCTTTGTTAAGTTGAGATTTTGGTCCCATTGATGTTTTTCAACACTCTCCCATCTAGAGATTTCTCCTTTTTCTTTTGCTACCTACTCAATAAGCTATTGGACTTGATGGGTTCATAGTTCATATAATTGACCTTGGGCATACATTCCTAAGGTCTCTCTTGTTTCATTACGTAGCCCATCAATGATATGGTACATTAGCCTTTCCTTGGAGAACCCCTGGCCTTGGCAGTTGTTTAACAGTGCATAATATCTTTCTAAGGCCATGTCCAAGGGTTCATGTTGTGCTTGTTTCCACTCTTGGATTTGTTTCCTCAAGGATGACACTCTTGCGTAGTTTTGGTATCTTTCATTAAACGCTTCTACCATTGTTGGCCAACGTCGTATTGAATTTGGTTTTAACGATCTATACCATACTTTTGCTTGGCCAACGAGTGTCATAGGAAAGAGCTTGAGTTTTCTCCAACCATTATCAATGTAGTTCCATGTGCAGGCATCATAGAAGGCTTGTAAATGTTGATGCGGATCTAAGTCATAGCCTCCTGAAAAATTGGGAAAGTTGTTTAAATCGAGCCTAGGTAGACAGCTCTCTTTACAATGCCTATGTGAGATTCGAACAACCTCTTGTATTTGCGTTAGGCTTGTAGTGGCCAATATGGATTCATCATCATCGGGTAAGTTATGCTTTTGTGCATTGGGATGACATTGCTTTCGTTCATGTTTATAAGAAACCCCCACTTCAAGTTGTGTACTCCAATCTTCATCATCATATAGTTCATTGGTTCTCCAATGAACTTCCTCACTAAGTGTGGCATTATCATGATCTTGTAGGAGAGGCATGGTTGTGAAGTTGTGTGTGAAATTACGTGTGACTTTTTATAATTCTTTTTTCTAAAAGATATATCGTTAATTCCTTTACAGCGACCTTGTATGATATAACTAATCTAGATAACTAGCACCATACCTACCAATGGTGCCAATGATGAGTAGAGAGGTACCCCTACACTCAACCATATGAATATGAGCGTTACAAGCGAGATCTACTCGAACTCCGTAGACGGATTGGTTGTGGCATCTAGACAGTTAGCCTTAGGTCGTAGTTCGTTGTCTTCCCACCTAGACTAGTATTATCTTTGTCACATATGGTTTAGTCCAGAGTGAGGTGTATGATGTGGTTTCTAATCTAATGCTACTCTTGAAGGAAATGGAAAGTAATATTCACTAATCTAGGAGAGAGAGGGTGAGAAGGGATCTATCTAGCCTAAGTGCAATGAGCATCCATTCCTTGATTATCTGTACGCATATTGGACTTCATGCATGACTACCACTAGGATTACCAAGCGCAGATCCTAGGTACACTACTGGGTTACCAAGTAGTAACACTTAAATGCTCGTAATCAAGTCGTACTCATTCCACATTTAAACATGAGATAAGGATGAGAGAGATTAACTAGGAAAGCAGTAAATAACAATTAATTAAATAATTAATCTAAGTAAATGCTACAATGACGAAGTAATCTCGATCTTTATTGCTGGTCATGTGCATGTCCAAGTACGTCACACTCAAATAAAGGATGCTGTACAATTAAAATTACCACACTACGAGCATACATGGAGAGGAAAAGGGTTGAGAGAGAGAAAAAGTGAAAACTAACTCTAAAGACTAATTGTTGCCTATTGGATCTGTCTACCTCTTATTTATATATGAGGAGACAGGCTTCAATATCGCATATGCGATATCATGGTTGAGCTGCAATATCGAGTACATGATATCACGATCACCCAAATGACGACTCATCAATTATCTTTTTTCATTCTTTTTCTACCTACACATTTGATTAGACATTGGATGTTGCAAGTTTGGTTTGTTTCTTTCTACATTCATATATTTAATTTTTGTAATGGTTTTCTTTAGTGCATGCCTTTACTTAATGTTATCTAAGGCTGGTGTCTCATAACTTAGTCATCGAGGAGAGTCACTATCGAGTATGTGCTTTTCAATTCCATCTTATCCATCATACACATGTATGTGTCTAGCACTGGGCTATGAGTTTGTTCTTCATATTTTCTTTGGAAATTATAGTTTCTGTTGTTCTCATGCACAAGGTTTTTCAATGGTGGTTTAATGCCTAAATATTTCACATAGTTTTTAACATGGTTGCATATTAACATGTTTAGGAAGATACACTTCTATGGGCCATGAAGACAACACCATTCATTTCCACTTGAAGAACAGCTGCTCAATTCAAAACCTAAGAGCCTCGCATAAAAGGAAGTTTCAGAGGTGAAAAAGTATCATTTTCTATAATCATAAGTAGTAAACATGCGCAATAATTTGTAACTAGATATGAACTGAAGGGCATATTAAAGATCACTCCATTGGGACAAAGACATCTTTAGCCTTACAGGCATGTTAGGAAACTCTTCTTTTCAGCCATCATTTCCTAACCATTTTCTCTTAATATAGTAATTTTGTAATATGTTCTATATCAAAGTATTATATAATTGTATTCCTCTACATTAAATTTTTCATGTGTCTAGTTCAAGTCCTTGTGCCTTAAGTGTTAAAGCTATGGGACTAGCTTTATCCATTCATGGGGAAATGATGAGGCATCTAGTGGTAATTTGTATGCTAGTTGTAAGTCCTAAATCTAGAAAATGTTTCATGCATCCTATGTTTATAGTCTAGTATATTCAGTAACCTTTGTTGGATTTTCAAGATGCATCCTTGCCCCCTACGTTACACTTTGAGGTTACATGCATAATTCTAAGCTCTCTAGAAAAATTTCAACTTCATTCAAATGTCTTAGGGCTCTTTTAGCATGTTTTGTTAGGCTCCAGGTTGCACTTAGAATTTTGGGGAAGTGCGGTAACTACCCTACATTAGTGCAAAGCTTTGTTCATCTGACTTTGTCATGTGATTTCATGAGGTTATCTTGGGTTGTGTTAATGAACATTTAGGTGCTAACAAACCCTCTTCGTTTCTACATGAAAACTATAACTACCTAAGGTGAGTTCTTTCACACAATCAATTTATGCTTAGATATTTCTTTGGCTTTTGGCACCTATCTTATCTAAAGAGATCTTCCTCCCTTACATAAGTTAATTTCCTTTCCTATTTAGTATGTTTTTTGAGTCATTAATTTTGCATGTGTGGCTAGACTCTATTAGAGTGCTACCATGCTTACATAGCCTAGAAACATTTGGTCAATGCAAAGTCTAATGTTTGCATAGCCTAGAACCATTGATGTCTTGAACATTAAAATACCAAAAGCATTTATAAAACATTAAAATAATAAAAAACATTTATTTAGTTCTCACTTTCTTAAGCTACAACAATTCACCCTTACCCAAAGAGATTTTAACTATATGGCATGATGATGGATCATCAAGGTTGTGACTAAGAGTCATTTTCATTACATTTCATGTGGTATTGTACATGTTCCCAAGAGGGATTGCAACATGAGCATTGCACTTGTCCCCAAAAGGGATTGCGATATGTATGTGTTTATTGTTGTTTCATTCTTTATAATCCTAAAATCTATAAAAATTATAAACTATAAAGTCATAAATATTTCTCTCTATCTCTCACAGAGGCAACATGGATTCTAATTATATTATATGTATTATAACATCTCTTATGTTTCTTAAATGCAATGATATACATGAGTGTTTTTTGCAATCCACTCAATATTGTCTTTGAAACTTACAATCAAATTGCATTGCAATTTAAATGATAATTCCTATTTGTCTAAAATTGGCACCCCTATCAACCTTCTTGGATGCTTTTCATTTGAAATTTTTTATTTAATAATTGTTAAAAATAAATTTTCCACCTATCCAAAATTTCATTGTCTTTTACCAAAATTCTTTCATTTGCCTTCTTGATGCATTTAACATGATCAATGTCCTTATATTTATTATTTCTAATTTTTTTCCAATTTATAAATAAAATTTTCATCTTCATTTATTCCTAATTTCTCATAAAAGTTTCCAATGCCTTATGTTTGGCTTTGGCTATTGCTATTATTACCTCCTTTTTTGCCATTTTGTACATCGACCTATTTTCTTGGTTTCTACTTTGTGGTGATTCCTTAAAGCATCTTTTTTTGTTTTGGATAACATGTTACACTTAATCACTCCATGACCATGTCTCCTATGGGATGTACTTTTTGCCTTTTGTTTCACCTAAAATGTTCTTTCTAATTTTTTGAAAGCAACTTTCCATTTGGCCCCAAATTAAATTCATTGAAAAATCCCAATTCCAAGTGCCTTGTTGAAGCACTTGTTTTTTAAGGTGATGTTTTTCTTTAGATTTCACTATTTTATGTAATGAGTCCATTTTATCATACTACCTTTGAAGCTATGTATATCTAAGTCCATGATCATTAGTTGATGTTAAGTTGCAAGGCACTCTCCAAGTATGACATTACAATCTTCGCACATGGCCTAGTATTTTTTACATTGCAAGAAATAATCAATTTATGTTTTATACATACCACCCTTATATATAATTAAATATTATGTCCTCGTTTGGAGATGAGTATTTGCAATTGCAAGGTCATAGGTACTTGCACATTGTAGTAATGAACTTCCTATACCATCTAGTTTTTATTATGACAACAACTCCCCTTCCCCTAACCGTGGGTGCATTCCCATATTGATAAATTCTCCACACTTTTTATACGTCCATTCCAACATCTTATTGATCTTTGCCTCGACTTCTTCTAATGATTTTTGTATTAACAAAGATGGTTCTTTCTCCTTGTGATAGGTTGATTTCTCCTTTTTATGATCATGGACCTTTGTTAAGTTGAGATTTTGGTCCCATTGATGTTTTTCAACACTCTCCCATCTAGCGATTTCTCCTTCTTCTTTTGCTAGCCAATTAATAAGCTATTGGACTTGATGGGTTCATAGTTCATAGGTCTCTCTTGTTTCATTACGTAGCCCATCAATGATATGGTACATTAGCCTTTCCTTGGAGAACCCATGGCCTTGGCAGTTGTTTAACAGTGCATAATATCTTTCTAAGGCCATGTCCAAGGGTTCATGTTGTGCTTGTTTCCACTCTTGGATTTGTTTCATCAAGGCTAACACTCTTGCGTAGGTTTGGTATCTTTCATTAAAGGCTTCTACCATTGTTGGCCAACGTTGTATTGAATTTGGGTTTAACAATCTATACCATACTTTTGCTTGGCCAACGAGTGTCATAGGAAAGAGCTT
>MNCI01014507.1:500624-548284 GCA_015680685.1 Gnetum montanum
TTTTAACATGGTTGCATATTAACATGTTTAGGAAGATACACTTCTATGGGCCATGAAGACAACACCATTCATTTCCACTTGAAGAACACCTGTTCAATCCAAAACCTAAGAGCCTCACTTAAAAGGAAGATTCAGAGGTGAAAAAGTATCATTTTCCATAATCATAAGTAGTAAACATGCATAATAATTAGTAACTAGATATGAACTGAAGGGCATATTAAAGATCACTCCATCAGGACAAAGACATCTTTAGCTTTATAGGCATGTTAGGAAACTCTTCTTTTCAGCCATCATTTCCTAACCATTTTCTCTTAATATAGTAATTTTGTAATATGTTTTATATCAAATTATTATATAATTGTATTCCTCTACATTAAATTTGTCATGTGTCTAGTTCAAGTCCTTGTGCCTTAAGTGTTAAAGCTATGGGACTAGCTTTATCCATTCATGGGGAAATGATGAGGCATCTAGTGGTAATTTGTATGCCAGTTGTAAGTCCTAAATCTAGAAAATGTGTCATGCATCCTATGTTTATAGTCTAGTATATTCAGTAACCTTTTTTGGATTTTCAAGATGCATCCTTGCCCCCTACGTTACACTTTGAGGTTGCATGCATAATTCTAAGCTCTTTAGAACAATTTCAACTTCATTCAAATGTCTTAGGGCTCTTTTAGCATGTTTTGTTAGGCTCCAGGTTGCACTTAGAATTTTGAGGAAGGTGCGCTAACTACCCTACATTAGCGCAAAGCTTTGTTCATCTGACTTTGTCATGTGATTTCGTGAGGTTATCTTGGGTTGTGTTAATGAACATTTAGGTGCTAACAAACCCTCTTCGTTTCTACATGAAAACTATAACTACCTGAGGTGAGTTCTTTCACACAATCAATTTATGCTTAGATATTTCTTTGGCTTTTGGCACCTAGTTTATCTAAAAAGATCTTCCTCCCTTAGATAAGTTAATTTCTTTTCCTATTTAGTATGTTTTTTGAGTCATTACTTTTGCATGTGTGGCTAGACTCTATTAGAGTGCTACCATGCTTACATAGCCTAGAAACATTTGGTCAATGCAAAGTCTAATGTTTGTGTAGCCTAGAACCATTGATGTCTTAAACATTAAAATACTAAAAGCATTTATAAAACATTAAAATAATAAAAAACATTTATTTAGTTCTCACTTTCTTAAGCTATAACAATTCACCCTTACCCAAAGAGATTATAACTATATGGCATGATGTTGGATCATCAAGGTTTTGACGAAGAGTCATTTTCATTACATTTCATGTGGTATTGTACATGTCCCCAAGAGGGATTGCAACATGAGCATTGCACTTGTTCCCAAAAGGGATTGCGATATGTATGTGTTTATTGTTGTTTCATTCTTTATAATCCTAAAATCTATAAAAATTATAAAATATAAAGTCATAAATATTTCTCTCTATCTCTCACAGAGGCAACATGGATTCTAATTATATTATATGTATTATAACATCTCTTATGTTTCTTAAATGCAATGATATACATGAGTGTTTTTTGCAATCCACTCAATATTGTCTTTGAAACTTACAATCAAATTGCATTGCAATTTAAATGATAATTCCTATTTGTCTAAAATTGGCACCCCTATCAACCTTCTTGGATGCTTTTCATTTGAAATTTTTTATTTAATAATTGTTAAAAATAAATTTTCCACCTATCCAAAATTTCATTGTCTTTTACCAAAATTCTTTCATTTGCCTTCTTGATGCATTTAACATGATCAATGTCCTTATATTTATTATTTCTAATTTTTTCCAATTTATAAATAAAATTTTCTCCTTCATTTGTTCCTAATTTCACATAAAAGTTTCCAATGTCTTATGTTTGGCTTTGGCTATTGCTATTATTAACTCCTTTTTTGCCATTTTGTACATCAACCTATTTTCTTGGTTTCTACTTTGTGGTGATTCCTTAAAGCATCTTTTTTGTGTTTTGGATAACATGTTACACTTAATCACTCCATGACCATGTCTCCTATGGGATGTACTTTTTGCCTTTTGTTTCACCTAAAATGTTCTTTCTAATTTTTTGAAAGCAACTTTCCATTTGGCCCCAAATTAAATTCATTGAAAAATCCCAATTCCAAGTGCCTTGTTGAAGCAATTGTTTTTTAAGGTGATGTTTTTCTTTCGATTTCACTATTTTATGTAATGAGTCCCTTTTATCATGCTACCTTTGAAGCTATGTATAGCTAAGTCCATGATCATTAGTTGATGTTAAGTTGCAAGGCACTCTCCAAGTATGACATTACAATCTTCACACATGGCCTAGTCTGTTTTACATTGCAACAAATAATCAATTTATGTTTTATACATACCACCCTTATATATAATTAAATATTATGTCCTCGTTTGGAGATGAGTATTTGCAATTGCAAGGTCATAGGTACTTGCACATTGTAGTAATGAACTTCCTATACCATCTAGCTTTTATTATGACAACAACTCCCCTTCCCCTAACCGTAGGTGCATTCCCATAATATTTATCTTACTTTATACAAGGACATGTTAAAAATTGTGTAACTATAACATATCATTAGATGGTTAATGCATATCATATTTACATACCAATATGGGATGGAATTCAAACCCTTTACAAGCATTAGGACACTTCATTCTTTAACCATAGTCAATCTTAATAAGTTTGAATTAAGTATTCAATGATAAAAAGAAAGTAAAAATTTGCTTTATTATGTTTTGAATATGATAGTTATACAACATTAAATAAAATACTTAAATATGCTCATGATAAGTAGTGGTTAGCTCCTTATCTTATTAAGTAAAAGATTGCTAATTTAAGTTACACATGAAGTGAAGTGTCATCCTATAAAATATATTTAAGGTGTCTAAAGAGTGAAATCTCCATTGAATAAAAAGTTCTTGAACCACAAACTCTTTAGGCATCTTCTGTGGACACTACCAACAAGCTTATGCACCGTAGAAGTTACATATCAACAATGAACAGCCTAGTGCCAAACTTTAGAGCTAATTAAGGGTTGCTAATGATGTTGATCTCTCTAGGCCCACGTCCATCTTCCACAAATGATCCTCTCAGGCTTGGAATTTGGATTTACAGTGGCTTGTAATTTCATTTTTATTCAACGTTTTCATAGAAAATGTTAAAGTATTTTGACAAGTTTTTTATTTTAAGAAAAAGGTTTTGGGAAAAAAATTTGTAATTGAGTAGGATGATGATTCAATTATTTGTTATTGGTTATAAAAATTCATTTTATTATTGCATTATCTAATTTCTATGTCATTGCAATAATGTTTTTAAGGTGAGTGCCATATGTACAATTACTGTGACTTAATTGTTACTTTAATTCTCAATTATGTATCTTAATTATTCTTGAATGATGTTC
This sequence comes from Gnetum montanum, assembly GCA_015680685.1. Taxonomy (NCBI): domain Eukaryota; kingdom Viridiplantae; phylum Streptophyta; class Gnetopsida; order Gnetales; family Gnetaceae; genus Gnetum; species Gnetum montanum. Next base: position 504,022 of record MNCI01014507.1, read on the forward strand.
ACGTGGTGTAACTTAATTATTACTTTAATTTCTACTTGTTCATTTTAATTATCCTTCACTTGCGCTTGTAGATTATGGATTATGGTTAGGACTTAGGGTTATTGTGAATTGGAAATATAATACAGCCATTCCAATTTATAAATACAAAATACTATTAAAGACTAGTCTTAATGATATGTATTATAGTTAATAAAGGTATAAGTGACAATCTTCTTCCTGTATTTATAACGGAAATGTTATAAAAGTTCACGTCCTTAAAAACGGCTAACTTAAAAACAGGAAAATTCTCGAAAACGTCAAAAATAATCGTAAAATTCCAAGACTGGGTCGTCTGCCCGAAGGCGGATAAAACTAGAAAATAACACGTTGCTGCAAGCACAAACACAGGGTGACTGCTGTAAATCTGTCTCCCTCGGAATCTCTCTCTTTCACGGGAATCCCAGCACTGTTTGAAAAAGAAACAAGGGTGGCATCTATCCTATGCGCCGGAGATTTGTCATTCCAGATAAATTTTGACAAACTGTTCGCGTCAGATTCAGGAGCGCATACAGAAGCGCGTTAAATTCGCAATGGATACGTATTTCATAATTTCCAATGAAATTTTGTCTGGATTTGTTCATATACATTGAAATGGTCACCTTGATTTGCCTTGCCTTGCCTTGTATTGTTCTTGCCTATTTAGTTCTTGCTTTCTCCTGTTCTGAATCTTACCAGAAACTTCATTTAATTGTAAGTCGCAAGCACGCAATGAAGATTCATGGCATCGGCATGCGATGGACCACAGAAAACAAGGGAGCACCAATGAATATACACACGGAAATCACGAAAGGGCTACTTTGGTAACCGAAGGCCGAAGGTGCAAGTATGGGTCAATACGGAAATCAAGTTTGGTCCGGGGCGTGCGAGGAAAACATTGCATTTGCATGGATTGGCCTGCCTCTGAGAGCGTCAAAGGTTCCACCATGACTCACACATTCACGCGTGTTTATTGTTCATTGCTGGCTTTTGCTCTTTTTCTCATATCTCTGCTGAAAACAGGGTCATCGTCATGGGTCATCGTCATGAACATGATGACGGATGGATGTTTGTTGAACTTTTTTTTAAAATCTGTTTGCTTATAAAGCAAACCAAGCCCACCAGCACATGGCCAATGGGAAAGACCTGTGCGTTCCGGTAACACTCATCATCTATAATCTCTGCAGGGAAGCTTCCCCTCTTTATTGAGGGGAGTCATCATTGGAACGCTCTATATTATTAATTGAGAGTTGTTTGCCTCATCCAATTCTATGTCATTCTATTCAATAATGAGTCGGGTGGATGTTTGATAGTGCCCCAATTTGAGTTTCCTCCTTTAATACTCCTTTATTTATAAGTTGTTCCCAAGTCTCGTTTATTTAATGTAATTGATACACTTGTAATTGATACACTTTTAATATCAATAGCACTTCTTTTCGGGGTCCGACACCCCCCCACCCCCATATGCAAGCTCATGGCACTCTGTTTTTACTTTCCCCTTCATCATGATCATTGCCAAATTTTCAGTGTCGTAAAGATTTTCGATCATTGTAGGTGCCTAGTTTAGTTAACTTGTGTTTTCTTATAATGTGGTCATTTTCAGCATGGCCCTATAGCGCTATTCGCAAGTAGTCTTTGAACAAATGTATTAGCAGACTTGATTTGTTATAAATTTAGTTGAGGCTTGAGGCTTAATTTCTTTCTAGGAAATATTGGATTGAGTAAGAAAAGGGTTTCATTTTATTGCTATCATTTTGGTTGTTGTAGAAATTATATGTTTGGTTGGATTATGGCTAGTGAGTAAGGACATGGATTCAATGCCCTCCATACCTTTGCAAATTTTCTTGCTTTAGTTTAATGGTGATATTGCAATTTTCTGTGCAATTTTTAAGCATTAACAATATTTTAGATTTACATTATATTTGTTCTATATTTTACAATGTTTTCTATGATATATGAGATTTAATTTTAAAAAGTAATATATTTAAATTATCTCTATCATGTCCCCGGCTACCAACCTGTCCCTACTTTTTGTGGAGGCACACGTACCCAAACACATTCAGAATCATGAATCCTCGATTCCTACCTTCCACGAATCAGATTCTTTTGATGCATAGCATCTATCTAAATTATTCCACTTGCAAATGAATATTCCATTTCAGTGGAAGAAAAAGACTCTACCCAATCATGCTATACTATGCTATGCCATGCCAGGTGGAATTTCATTAAGTTGTATTAATGTCATGGTGGAAAAGTAAATGCCGAAATTATTATTAGCACAAATGCCATCGTAATCACAACCACCGAAGCAAATAATAATATGCCAAAGCACCACGACCTGCAGCAATACGTAAGACAGGGCAGCCCCACCGAGTGAGGGACAAGAACCGCCACCGGCAAAGACAGCGACGGCCTCCAACGGTGGCCACACGCCACAAAACCCACGGCCTCGGTTAAAGCAAAACCAAACAAAACCTTTTTGGTATATGCAAAAGCGGACACTACCACGCACATGCGCGCTCAGCTTTTTAGGGTGCCGTCGCACCCGCGGCACAAAACAGCGCAACACCAGTCACGGTATCCGCATGTATGTATGTATGCATATGTATATGTGGCCACGGGTGCAGCGCGCCAGCTCATAACTTATCCCGCACGCGCTATAAATGGCACCACCGCTACGAATCCTCCTCCACAGTCCTCACACATGCATGCATTCCAAACAAAGCCGATACCAATGCCAATCACCACCATGAAGAAGGCGGCGCTGACGGTGACGGTCACGGCGACGGCGTTTTTGCTGATGGCGTCGGCGGCGGCGCAGGATTTCTGCGTGGCCGACACGAAGTCGGCGACGACTCCGTCGGGGTACCCGTGCCGCGCGGCGTCCAGCGTGACGACGGCGGATTTCGTGTTCACCGGCCTGGCCAAAGCCGGCGCCGTGAACAACATCATCGGCGCCGCCGTCACGCCGGCGTTCACGGAGCAGTTTCCGGGCGTGAACGGACTGGGAATCTCGGCGGCGCGCCTGGATCTGGCTCCCGGTGGCGTCATCCCTCTGCACATTCATCCGGGCGCCAACGAGGTCTTGCTTGTCACGCAGGGCTACATCTGCGCCGGCTTCATTTCCTCCGATAACCACGCCTACAGCCAGACTCTGACCGCCGGTCAGCTCATGGTCTTCCCCCGCGGCCTCCTTCATTACCAGATCAATGTGGGCAACTCCTCCGCCGTGGGTTTCCCTTTCTTCAGCAACCCTGAGCCTGGCCTCCAGATCGTGCCCCTGGCTCTGTTCAAGGGAGATATTCCCTCCCCTGTCATTGCCAAGACTACCTTTTTGTCGCCCAGCGAGATCCAGCGTCTCAAGAAGTTCCTTGGCGGCAAAAATTAAGGCTGCTACTGTATTCTACCACTACTGTTTGCCTCCTCTTTCTCCTCGTCTGCCTCCTTAGTCCTTTGCTGTTTCTCGCTTTCTCTCTGTTTCTGTTCGCCACTTGGTCGTGGTTTTCGTTTCACAGTGCTGGGATTGTTTGGTTTTCAAGTATAATGCAGCTTTAAATTTTAACTTTCATGACTTGTTGGTGTTCACTCATGTGTGTCTTTGGATTTCAGTACAAAGCTGCTGCTTGCTGCGCTTTTGTAGTACCCTCGCAACCTGTGAATACGTACTGGGTTTTTTCATTTTCCACAATTCTCTCTCTGTGTTTTGGCGTCATGATCAAGATACACAATTTTCTTGTGTTATAACGTTTGGTGATCTTACTCTCTGGCTTACTGCGATTTGGCCATTGACCTTAAGAAATTTGCCTTTCAAAACTCGTGGCGCTGTAGTGTATTTAAATCTACGAAGAAAGCATATGTCACTTCGGCGTTTACAAAAATGACTTGTGTATGTGAAATTGTATCATGATTTTGGCTGAACTTGATGTGCGTGTCCTTCCTTCCACGGTTTATTTCAAACTATAGGTACAAAAACATTTCGGTGTATTACTCGTGTATGTGAAATTGTATAATGATTTTGGCTGAACTTGATGTGCGTGTCCTTCCTTCCACGGTTTATTTCAAACTATAGGTACAAAAACATTTCGGTGTATTTCTTTCTGATCTGCGCAGTTCGTTATATTAAAAACAGCAGCTTTAGAAAGCTTGGTTATGTTCGCTGCACTTAAGGTTCAGAATATAACTAGTAATCCACAAGACCTGAAAGTGTGCGTACATTTCCTTTAGCATGATCTGAGAAATATCGTCTCGGCGACTTCAAGAAGAATTTGGCTGCAGGATTTGGGTTCTTCTGGGTGCTGGGACAGAAGGATTTGGGTTCTTCTGTGTGCTGGGGACAGATTTTCCTGCGGAATGGAAGTTGGTAGTGTGGACAAAAATTTGCGAATCCTCGGATTCGACTGGTGAGTCACGGGCGGTTTGGATCCACATATAATCAGCCACAGTGCGGTTGGCAAGGCAAAGTTTGGATCCACATATAATCAGCCACAGTGCAGTTGGCAAGGCAAAGTTTGAAAACGATGTATCATCACGGCTGCTGCTATATGCGACGTAAAGGATGAGACGTTGACGTTGGTGTCAGATTGTGCCGTATTGGCATGAACCAACCAGACGTAGGGTCAAGCCTTGCTGGACGACATTAATTAACTAATGAATGCTGTGGCCTATAGCTGGCCTATTATTTCTGTGTAAAGTTGATGATGTTTTGTGACGACCTCCTAGTTCGACCTCCAATCATACTTCAGGCATATCCTGTTCTCATCCAAATCATCCTCTTCTGAGAAGACAACGATTTTTCGAAGCTGGAGTTTATAATAAAATTTTAAATTTACGTATCCGGTAGTTATGTAAAAACATAAAATGAAAATTCAACAATGCTTCTTGTATTTCAATTTTACGTATGAACAGTAAGTAGTTATGAAAAAACAGAAAATGAAAATTCAATATCCGGTACGATAAGTTATGTAACAAATGCAGTGTTCTTTGGTTGATATCACAACGCTTACCAAAACAACAGGTAGATTTCACCCATTAACAAAAACGGTCCCACCACCGCTACACTATAAAGTGTAAATCTTGCATAATCTTGCATATGGTTCAACTTTGGATTTGTTCTTTCGGAGGCTAATAGTGACAAAAGTTCCCTTTCACATCTATATCTTAATTTAACAATTTGCCATTGTCAATGGAACAAAATGAACATCATCGGCACCATTTTGAGCCTCTGAAAACGATGAAAACTGTTCGAGACATTCTAAAGAGAAAATGCTCTTGTAGAACAATCTTTACAGTCAGCTAGAAATACTGAGATTGTGCAGAGAATTATAGGCATGACAGAGGTACAAGGTCGGGCACTCGCAGCTTACACAGAACCACAAGGCTCTTACGTGTAGGAAGCTTATGTTCCTTTTAGACACGTACTTTTATGAAGAGCAGGATTTCATTTTGGTAGGATACTAAGTTCTCAGGGTACTAAGTTCTCAGAACTCTGGTGGTTGTCGGCATTATTTTGTAAAGTGCAGAAAGATTTGCCGGTTTCCTGTATTTTAAAAAATGTCTTTCATGGCCCCACCATCTGAGCGCAGCGCAGATAACGCGCATATACCATTGATTTTTTAGTAAAAAAGACTTACGTGAACCTACATAAAAGGGCCTCGTCCGCACATTATTACGTAAACAATATTTGCTCACGTTAAGATTTTCATCTATATTTTATTTTGTATTTCTTAATTTTTATATATAAGATAAAGAGAAGAATTAAGAAAATACAAAGAATACCTATAAATTATTGTAGGAAATTATTATTAAAAACCTTACATAATCTTACAACAACAAAAAATGTTCAGTTGTGGATCTAGTTACGAATCACGAGCGTTCACACGCGACCCGGTTGAATTCCGTAGACTGTAAGTACTTAACATACACCTGACTCTAACCAGTGGAACTTTGGGTTAGAACGGTCATTGTCTTCCTAACCTCACTTATGATGTTCCGTTTACGATGGTTAAGTGAGATTAAGGCTAATGATTTTTATAGCTTTTTGCATATCTTTTGGCGGCTAATTTAAGGAATAAAAGGTAAGGAATAAACTATTATCTAATCTCTAATTATCCTATTTTATATTCCAACCACTCCTAACATAAGTATCTGGTCCCATCTTTCGAGCACATTCGGAGCATTTCCTAACACTACTAGGTTACGAGACGTTAAGCGTCGCTGGGCTTACCAAGTGTTTGGATTACATTCGAAATGGTCGTACTTATGTCTTTTACAAACTACGAATGAACACTAACGATCGAAATTATAATAATGAAAACGTAAATAATTAACAAGTAATTAATAAAGCATAAACATATTAAACTATTAAATGCATGAAATAACTAAGTCCAAATGCTGCAAGGTATGCTTGAATAGTTCGTTTTTATTGCCGTCACGCCAATGGGCTCAGATACATCAACGCTCAAATAAAGATCCGATCACTTTTCTTACATCTGCTGCGGGCACTTGGAAAATCTTCTATCTCTTGCGGGAACAAACTACAAGAGCTTCGCTACAACTAACTGAAAGATGGTTAAATGAGGCGAAAGGCCCTCTTATTTATAGGCCGGGATAGGTGGCTGCATAAATGGGGCCACGTCGACGCAGGAAGGCAGCGTCGATGGGCCTGTGTCGACATGGCCGCGTATACGCGGCCCATGCAATATCGCAACCCATGAGATATCGTGGGTGTATTATCGTCAGTGCGTTATCGTGGGTGCGTTAACGCAGCCGTCAACAAATTCATGACTCATCATACCCCCACGACTGAATAAAAACTCGTCCTCGAGTTACAGTGATTACACAGTGGATAGGTATGGGATTATTAGATGGAAAAATGGGATGATGCTGCAGTGTGGGAAGAAAACAAAATACAGACACAACAGACAAAAAATCCTATGATTACAAAATTAGTGGAACTCATGTAGTTCTTGGTGGCGGTGGCTCCTCCATAGGTGTCTTTCCCTTTTCTTGCACTTCAGGTCTTGGGATTTGATGGCGTTGAAGTATGGTTTGGAGTTTCTCCTCTTGTAAGGCCTTGAGTGCCTTGGAGTGCATGTGAGTTTGCACTTGTGCCATAGAGGTAGCCTAGTCAGCCTTTTCTTTGACCTCCGCCACCCTTTTATTCTTTGTCAGCAGTTTATTAAGTTGCTCAATTATGAAAGTGTCCAACTAGTTCTGAGCAACCTTTGGCCCTATATTCAGAAGGTTTAATACTTCTAAAATGGCTTGAATAGAGAAATCAATAGTCACACCACAAATGTTAATCATGGTGCCTTCTTTTTTATTGTGCCAAAATTGGTACATTTCCCCTAAGTACCAGGGACCACTTTCAAAAAGGGTATCTCCTTCTTTTGCCTGCTTGGACCATATGGTAGGAGGATCTTCTTGATGAACACTGAATGATTGTTCCTCTTGTTCTACGTGTTATCTGGTAGGGTCTTGTCTTCCACCTCTCTGAGATCGTTTAATCGCACCTTGAGTAGGACCTTCCTGTTGTCTACGTTTCGGGGTCATCTGCAATCACATGAGACCAATTGTTAGTAAGGTCGTTACCAAAGTTAGGTTATACCTTACTGCTTATCTTAATAGATTTACTTTATTTCCGTGTGATGTTAATTATTGGACGAACATGTACCCGAAAGATTATAGTGTTGAGTCCTCTTTGCTTAGGTGGTTTCCAAATTTAATTTTCTGGTATAGCTAAGGGGATGAAATTGTTTTTGACACATTTTATTCTTAATTTTGGAACTAATTACCCTTAAAGATGTCCTTTGGGAAATGATGAATTTCAAAAAATTTCAAAAAAGTTATGTGCTATTCGGTGTGTGCCCCTTCCCCACGACTAGGCTAAACACTCCGGGTTCAAGTAGGTTTAGACGGAATGAAAATCGGAGTACCAGTGAGCGAGATATAGGTATAAAAGCAAGGGTCTCACAATCGCAAGTCGTAGAGAGCGAAAAAATTTGAAAAACTCCCTCGCGTGAATAGTGGAAAATGATCGTAAGTGTTGCGGGGAGGTCACATATATATATTTTCATCAAAGTTAGGGCACTTAGAGAATGTACCAAATTTTTAATATTTCTTTTGAAATTAAACGATGTAAACTAAGGACATCTGGACGATTGTTATAGGGTTCCAGGGTAATTCAACTAGTTCTAAAGGCATGAAAATTATGATGGTGTGGAATTTATCAATAAGGACCTCGGATGGTAGAGAAAAATGCTATGTGATGATTCATAGGAACATTGAATCAAAGGGATAGTAATAAGGGAAAGAATATCAATTGAAAAATTAAGCTAAGGGTAAGAAATTGTGTGTGTGAGCTATGTCCTAAGTGAAGATTACAACAAAAATTACACAAGTGGATCCTCCCCAAAGTAGGTTCCAACCTATAATGCCCTTGTGTAACCACACTTAAAGTGTCCATGGGCACTAGAAGGGTTAAATGTAATCCACACTAACTCCACAAAACACACACATGTAAATATCACTAGAATGAGGTGAAAATTCTATGTTACATGGGACACGAGTTACAATTACACGAACAGTGAGATGAGGCGAAGTATAGAAGTGACCGTAGAGATTGGGATGTGAGGTACTGACTCAGGGCACAATGAATCCTGCATGCAAAGCATGATTAATGTGTCATTAACCTATTGTTCCAAGATCAGTACAAAGTCCATTTCTCTAATCAGTGACATCGCATTGTTTTATCCCATGATGAACAACTATGAGAGTACCATAACAACAAGGCATACGATCACTTGGTGTTTTGTTCAAGGGAGGAGTTATTTTTGTTTTGTGGCACTTCCTTTTTCTTTTGCTTTTTCTCTTTCTTTCTCTTTTTTTTTCACTTCACTGAATCCAGAGAAATCGCCAACCTTTAGGCATGGGTGCATGTCTTTCTAGTGGGACCCCCTAGAACAGTATTTGATTTTTGAGTTCCCTTTTGATTACTCTTACTCCCATTTTTCATTAAATCTACAAGGATCTTAGTACAACCATGTTGCATGATAACTCCCACAGATGTCACTAAAGAGAATCTTCAAGTCCCCTTGATGTCACACCCTAATCATTCCCTCTTGGTCCATCCTTCTTCATTCTGGGTACAATGAACACAACATTAATTTTAAGTTTCAAGAATGCCAATAATATCACTGTACCCTTGAAAAAAACCTCTTATTTGTAGAATGGATGAGTGGGTGCAATGGGCTCACTGTTCAAACAATTGATTGTCGAGATTCGATAACATAGAAAACACCTCAACCAATGATCCAAATGAGTGTTTTATTCGTAGATGAGATTACTTATAAAAAGATAAAACAATAAATTAAAAGGTGAAAACTAGAAAACAAAAAGTTGAAAAATTAAAGAAACAACAAAACATTTATTAATTTTTTGTTGTTAGAATGGAGGGTACCCCCCATAACTAAATGGTTGAGCATGGCTAGAATTAATTGACATAGTGGGGCGATACTTGAATGTTGAAAATATTGGGGCTTAGTCATACTTACCCCATTGGGGTTCACACACTTGATTAGAGTTGACATAGTGGGGCATGTTATAAGATGTGGTTAATTTATAAGGAGTTGACCCACTATGGTACTTGTGACCATGAGATGGTATGCAAGGATCAACATGTCTCCCCATGTGGAAATATTCATTGGGCCCCATGGTGGTTGGAGTGTTGATTGGTGGCCTACATAGAGTAACATGAGGCGTTGGGTTCAAAGAGGAAGATGCACCATAGTGTTGGATTTGTGCTGAGTTGGCAGATGCAGTGGTTTCTAAACTGTGGTGTCCCCTTCGACGGTCATGTCTAAAGAAGGGATGCCTTCGATGTTGTGAAGAACCTCCACTGCTGTTGACAATAGCAGCACAAGTAACATTTGTGGGTTGGTGCTATGGTGCGAAATCTTCTAGCATAGCTGGCGATGATGTAGAAAGTGGTGAAGTATGAGAATATTGAGGTTGAGGAGAAGTGTAAGGCACATGAGGTGGTGATCTTGTTGGAGAGGACATGGGTGGATAGTACTTAGTGAAACACCACAAAATTTTGAGCTTAGTACTCCTTCGACAAGAAGCAAGCTAAGTCATGATGCTCCCCACCATGATTGAAGCTTGAAGGCCTCACAAGCAGCTTCAAACGGAGTCGAACCGAGCAAGAAATGGTTCCCTCGGACCCACAGAATACTACGACGACATTCAAAATCAAACCTACCATTTTTAGCTCAAAATACATGGTTTCACTGAGTATGCAACGTGCACGCCCAGCGTACATGCCCAACGTGCACGCCCAACATGTGACTTTAAAGATTACCCGAAACAGGCACTCCAGAGCAAGATTGTCATAAGGCATCAACTCTCAGAGACAGAGCAATTGTCACACGTTGAGCGTGTACATCCCATACACCCAGCGTGCATGCCCAGCGTGTACACCCAACGTGCACCATCCAACGTGTAGCACATCGTACATAAATAGAAGACATCAACAGAACCATGTCAGATCAACTCCAAGAATATCTGCAAGCAGCACTCTCGTGACGTCCGAACCCAAATATGAGGGCCGAATTGAATACTTCTTGTTGTAACAGTAGTTTGTAAAAATGAATTCTTTTTTTAGTCAAGTCTGTACGCTAAATTCACATGCCAGCGTGTACACGCTGGCGTGCAGCAACACATGTTGGCATGTAGCATGCTGCACATTTGTAAAATTTCATTCGGTTGCTCCCGGTTGACGCTCCACATGTCATCCAATTCGAAATTCCAGCATTCCATAGCCAATCACCCCATCCTAGATCCGAATTTAATGCCCAAACTTGTATTAAAACCCTGATTTTTGACCAGATCAGGGTTCGAAAATTGGAGAAAATCTTGGCAAGAATCTGGGCAATCCACATTAAGAACATTCACGACATCCACCCTATATGTTGGACTTAGACCCTACATGCTGAGCATACAGCTTCTACGCTATGCCTACAGTCTGAACCAGCACACTATCACACCCCTGCATTCATCAGGGCTCTTCGTCCGCCTTGTGTCAGATCCACAATTGCGTCTAGACCGGTGCATTGTAATTTTTATTATCCAATAGTATTACTGCATTTTCAGCCAAGATTTGTCACAGTTTTCATTCACATTTTTTTATCTCTCATTTACATTCTATGCGCTAATTTACATTTTTCATACTATTTACGTATAACCTGGCATATCACGCGTTGGCATATGTTTGGGGAAATCCTTGTCTAATTTGTGTGCGGACCACCCAAGGTACTCTACCTTCATTAGTTCTAGCTTGCCCTCAAGTGAAGGTAGAGTCTTCTATGTCTGTCAGTAAATCTCTCGATGTATATTTCATTCCAGCCACCGACGATTTTAGATAGTACAGAAATTGGCGCTAGAAGGAGGGCGTGAAACTATCTAAATCTAACATGATCTCACACACTTGCTCCCTGTACTGCTGATCTACTACTGGGTGTCCTCAGACTCAGCAATTTCAAACCTCCAAAATCAGTACCCTATTATACAATATTCTCAATGTCTACACGCTACAAACCCTCTCAGCGTCTACACGCCGTAAACACTTCCAGCATCTTCATGCTGCAAACATTCTCAACATCTACACACCGCAAACCCTCTTAGCGTCTACACGCAGCAAACACTTCCAGTGTCTTCACGCTGCAAACATCTTACTCACACTATAGACCCTCCCTACACGCTGCAATCATCGAAACCTGTACGCTGTAGACGTAGTCTACATGCCATCCTGTAAACCTGTATGCTGTAGACTCAGTCTACACGCTATCCTGTAAACCTGTACGCTGTAGAGTCTATCTACATGCTGCCCTGAAAACTTGCATGCTCGTCATTCTATTTGCACGCTGACAGTTACAGCCTGCACGCTGTGACCTCGATTTATGCGCTGTGACCAGTTTTAGTACGTGGATTGCTGAAGTCTGTACGTTGGGACCTAGTCCACACGCTGTGCCAACAGGTCACATGCTATTAACTTAGGTGTATGCTGATAAGCACACCCTTTCATACTTGGCGAAGTCCTTACCTGTACATCCTGACATTGCATCCTTTCCATCAAGTTACATTTACAACCCTTTTACCTTGAATACTGCCAACACCAATGTCTCAACCAAGTCCATTTCGGATATTGTGGGCCCCACGATGATGCCGATGCTCATTATGCAACCCATAGGGGTCCACGGTGAGGTTAATCCCCGAGGAGGACCCCGTCGATCTCTTAGATTGCAAGGGAAGAATCCATCATTCAACGTTATCACACAGGAACAATACAATTTTATATGCATAAAAATCCAAGCCAACCTAGTAGTGGATCAAACTGAAATGGAGGCCAAGAGACAATATGAACTATTCCACAGGGGAGGACATGAATTCATCCCTTCCCCATATGATGTCATCCCTCTTCCAGAGCACTAATCTAAGCTCATCTTGTAGCTCCTCCTAGCCAGGAATCAGTCTTTAGACCAATCTATGGCAAATCCTCAATTGGAAGAGGAGGATGACTTTGCCGCTTAGTCTGAACACGAAGATTCATACCATACCCTCAACCCACAAACTTACGTGAACTCGTTGTTTCACCCATTCACGGGAGAAGCTACGTCCCTCCAGTCACTCAGAACCACTCAAGCACTTTTGCCTCAACAAGAAGCCTCTACTCTCATTTCCACTCTCCCTGTGACTAATAACCAATTCAACATACCCATCGCCACTGTTCTTCCAATCACCACATTACCCCCCCTCTTGCAAATACAACCCTAACAACAACCCCCTTAAAATAATGTAGGAGTGTCCTTTCCACCCTGAGTGATCGGGATGCCATATGTGATACCAGCTTCTACATCTGCACACTATATACAACAGATCCAAACTCAAGGAGCTCCCTTCACCACTTCAACTCAACAAGTTCAGGGTGTTCCTGCACAAAACGTGATCGGACAATGGGCTGGGACTGGTACACAAGCACATCAACCCCATAATTACAACGTACCACCTCCTACAATTCTATCTATAAACATCCCTCAGGTATAGCAACAACAACTACAACAACCCTTTTTTTACAATATGCCACCCTTAGCAGCATTTACTATGAATGTTCCACAAGCCCAACCTCCAATCACTCAACTTTCCTCTCTCCCGCCTGCCATCCAACAATCTAACTTGTATACTACCCCACATAATCAATCTGCTACCTCACCTAGTGTCCAAGACTGGGCTAACACTAAAAAACTCATGCAAGAGCTAACTCACGAGGTCAAGCACCTCAAAACCACCACCAACGAAGAGCTTAAGATAGTGGATTTCTATCAAGATGACCCTATCAGCTCTTCAGTTCCACCTCTAATGTTACCTAAGGGTGTTTCCTTACCTACATTGACTAAATACAATGGGGGGACAGATCCCAATGCCCATCTCATAATGTTTAGATTAGAATGCATGTTACTTTAGGCATGGCCACATGCCATCTTGTGAGTGTTCCCCATGTCCCTCACAGGGAAGGCGCTTGATTGGTATTGGGCTTGGCCCTGACACTCCAGATCTTCTTTGGGAGATCTACTACACCAGTTTGTCACCAGGTTCAAGTATAACTTGAAGCCTGAAGTAACACTTGATAGCTTGATACAAGTCAAGAAAGCACCACTGGAACCTGTTCAAAAATTTATTCAATGGTGGAGTGCTACCCTCAATGAACTACATGAACCGATCCTGGAGACTTATCTCCTCACTATTCTAAAGGGGGCCGTGAATGATTTCGTGAAGTCCAAGCTATACTACCTTAATGCACGCTTAGTCAAGCATTCGTACAAATAAAGAACATAGAAGAGGCAACCCAAAATAGCCATGACCCCACCTATTCGGCCTTTAAAAACCAACACAATAAGAAAGACAAAGAAAAGGCTAAGGCAACAATAGCAGCAGTAGCGGAAACATGACAAACGAGTACAAGACAACAAGGTAAACTGCCTATTGCCCCCACTAACTATGCTAGACCTCATCCCGCTACTGCACCCAAACCATCCACATCACAAAATCCTACACAAGGTCGTGTGAGAAACTTCGAGAGCAGAGACCCCTCTCAATACACACCGTTGCCCATGAAACCCTCGCAATTATTTGACCAGCTCTTGTAGGCCGAGCTAATGAAACATAAATAATTATCCCCGGTAGTAATCCAAAGACATGATCGATTCTGTCACTTGGTCAAAAACCCAAGCTTGGCAATGCCTGATGAGCCTCTAGTTCCAAGAGGGTTTAGAATATACTGCTTTTTCTATTATCATCAACGCAATGGGCATGGCACTGATTATTGCTTCACCTTGAAACAAGATATCCAACGGATGATCGACAGAGGTGAGATTACTTTCGATGAAGCCAACCCCGTCAAGCCACAAAACCAGGCTATGGGCATATATAAGGACCCTCTAAATACTAAGGAGGCTCCATACATAATTAACACCATCTACCTAGACAACGAACAAGAAACACCTAGAATTAACACCGTTTACTCAGATAATGAACAACAAATACCTACAAGACCCTTTGTAGTCTGTATTCATCCTACTACACAAACACCCGCACCCCAATCATCATACTCTCCATGTAATCCACCCACCCCGCAAAGACACTACGTCATCCGGATACCCCCCGCAGTGGCAACCTCTACCATACCACCAAAATCATATGTGGTGTGCGTACCTCCTGCTACTATAAACATGAAACCTCCTACCTGGCCTGCACCCTATGTAGTCCAAGTGCCACCTACGGTCACAACTATGGAGGAACAACCATCAACTAGACCAACTCTGTATGTTGTCAGGATACCCAAACATCCTGATAACCACCAATCTTCCACCCTTCAAACACAAAATAAACCGACCCTGTATGTTGTTAGGGTGCCTAGGCAGCCTGACATTCAACCATCGTCAACCATCTAATCGCAACCTCAGCCTACTCCATATGTCATACAGGTTCCAAAGCAACCGGATATTCAGAAACTAAATGTTCCCCTGCGCCACACGCGGGAACGCCTGGTAGACAGGCTCACACAAGAACGATTATAGAAATAACATCAATAGCTTACCTTGGGACCCCCTAAGCCTACTCCATTGAGTGCAATACCCAGGGCTTCACCTGCTAACAAACTGAACGCTAAGGGAGAATCATCGGGAATGAATGATACATCCAAATCAACAGTTACGGAAGAAAACACCAAACCAGCTACACATGAGATAAAACTGTTGGGCCCAATGGACCAAGTAACCATTAACAAACATACCCCTAACAGTAAAGATTTAGCAACAGCTTTAACACAGGTCACGTAGGCACTTAAATAGAAAAATACTTCGCTCCTATATGACCTGATATTAACTTCTCAAACTCATCATGAGGCCCTAGTACATATGTTAACATCAATCCCAATAAGCGAAAACTTACCTGCAGATGAGCCTTCCATACATGCGGTCATGTCCAAATGACAAAGACTCAAACCCAAATCATTAAGCTTTCACCCCAAAAATATTAAGATCGACGAAAGAACTGGAGACATCACCCATGCACCTATGTTCATAATGATACAAGTAGATCAATTCAAAATACATCGGGTGCATGTAGATGACGAGGCTGTCATAAATGTAATACCCTATCCCGTCATCGAACAATTAGGGCTCACACAACTAATTAAACTAACTTCCACCACATGCTTAAAATTGTTTAGTGGATCACGCGTAGTGGTAACTTTGGACTTTACAGCAGGGGATCGATTCCCCACATCAGCTAACTTCATTATCATTGATGAAATGCCAGGGTTCAATTTAATATTAGGAAGATCTTGCTTGGCCCAACTCAAAGCAGTCTCTTCCCCTATACACTAAGAGATCTACCTGCCTTACGAAGGTGGTGAAATCATCATACACGGGGAGGTTGCTACACCTACCATTTCGTCTCATACAGATACAGACCAAGGCTTGGAGGTTAAGTTTGAAGAGCCTAAACAGGATGACACAAATGAAAGATAAAGTTGCATGCAACTAGTAAACAATGATCCATTAGATGTAAAAAAAATTTTACCCAACATAGAAACACCTAGACCTGAAACTGTACCTACATCGCCTAACCTAGAAACCACAACAGACATCGAAACTACAGAACATACGGAAACACTGAAGACACTAACATAGAGCATATTCCATTAGACGTCCCTTGGGCTAAATTACCATTCAATGTAATCAATGAAGGGGACGCTGAGTACAGAATCACACCTATTAATATCACTCCTAACATTAAATTCAAAAAAATCAAAAAATTACTAAACCATTAAACTACATGCTTTGTCTGAAATGATGTTAAACTACCACATGTCCGCAACGACATAAAACTAGCCATGGTCAGAAATGGCCGGTTTATCAAGGAACTCACCAGTGTCATTTGGAATTTCTCTTGTTTACATGGGGCCCGAAATGGCTTGAAACTAGTGCATGGGGCCCGGAATGGCTTTAAACTAGAATATCAAGACTACAGTCCATCATGAATTTAAACTGACACATATGTGCCCATGGCCCGAAATGGCCTTAAACTAGAGCATTTTTCTTATATTTCTTTTTTCTCAATTTAAGTTTACAGTTCATGTTACCTTATTACGTTGTTACGTTATCAGCTATATTTTCTTCATATTCCCCTACCTCCGTTCCTACTTCACGCATTACATTTAAGCAACAAAATGAACAAAAACATTTTACATTGCTACATCGCATTTACATTCAAGCCCAAAAGATTTTCACTTTAAATTTGCACTTACTAGTATTCAAATAAAATTCAAACAAAAAAATGAATAAATAGAAAATTCAATTAAAAAATAGAAAAAAGTATCAACATCAAATTACAACTTAGCACAATGTCCTCACACGATACATAGATCGCATGCATAATCATTTTAACAACAAACAAAAAATTTATACTCATATACAAATAGACAATTACACCGGTTAACCGATCCCATTCATTAATTCATATACCACGCAACCAAAACATTCTACTTGCGGCCTGTATAAAACATCATCGATCCTAAGACCAAATTTAAAGCTAAGCATTAGGGTCGGGAGGTGTGTCCCCCATAGACTCCCTAGCCCCATGAGTCCCTGCTCCACTAGGGCCACCCTCTTGACCATCGCCATTTCCCTGACCCTACAAAAAGGTAAAGGAAAATGATTAATACAAAAAGAAAAGAGAAGAATTCCAAAAAGTAATAAACAAAAATTTACAACTTTAAATTACTTACTGAAGAGGATCCTCCTAGACTGAATTCCAACTGACGAAGGATCTCTTCTTCAGAAATGCTTGCCCAGTCAGTCCCATTAAGGCCCAGAACAACGTTGGCCAAAGCCTTCCCTTTGTCCACCGTGGACCAAGTGGGACATTTTAGAGGAAACTCCCCCATAGAAACCTCCCCAAAAGCCATGGTAATTACCCTCTTGGGCGATTCCATCTCCACCACAGTATGCTTGGCGAATGCATCAAATGAAGAGCGTAGGCCTAAACCCTCAATAAACATCTCGAGTTGACGCTTCTCTATAGATACCTCTTTTAACGACTTTTTATAATGGTACTTATGGGTCTTCTCATCTTGACCCCATTTTCATACCTTAGAAGTGAAAGCCTTCCAATCTTGACATTTGAGGTTTAGTAAATCTATTTACGCTTTACGCTCTGCTAGCTCCCGAGTCAACAATACTTGGCAATTCAATAAATTCCAATACCTGTCATAAGTAATTTTGGAAGTTCGCCAAGAGCAATCACTTGTTAACCTTGCTGAGGCGAACTCATAGCGCGATTTGAGATCCTCCCGCTCCACTGACAGCTTGGAAATCTCTTTTTCTCCTGCCTAAATATGCACCCATAGCCTCTCGATAGAACACCTACACATCCAAAGAGACTTGGCGTTCTGCACAACGCACTCTGCCACTTCATCATAAATTTGTCGGGGCACTTGCTCAATCTCTAGGGGCAGTGCAGGTAAACTATCAATACCAGTGGCCTCTACTGAATCCCATTTTAGTTTAGCCCCTGCTCATATGAGGAGAACATACATTAGACATTGGACAGTAGCAACGGATGAAAAAGAAAACCAAAGGATATGAAACACTTAAGGTACATGTACCTATTCCAGGGTGAGCTTGCTCGATACGATCAACCACTTCATCAACGACACTAGTTATAAAATCCATTTTACTTGGCATTTCGATCCAAGTAAAGGGTTCATGTATAGGAGACGGGTTAACTTCGGTGGTCGTTTTCGTGGAGGCCTTCATCATAGGGACTTCTACACGAATGTTAGGAAATGTCCTGGTCTCAACATTTTTGCCTAGCAGCAGTAAAAGCATGAAATCAAAATTTATAATGTTGGAAAGCACAATTCAAAAGGCAAATGCCATAATGGGGAGAACATACCAGAATCTCTGTCCTCATCCGGATTCAAAGGATTGCCAAGGTCTAGTCTCCCTTCGAAGAAACCATCAAGCATCTCATTAACTCCATCCTGATCATCAATGTTACCCTTTTCTGTAGTATTGCCCTCTCGATCATTCATTCCCGCCATCTCGTCCCTTCCTGCCTCGTCCTCCTCATTTAAGTTTGTTGAGGCATCTTCCTCCTCGATGATTGGTGCTAATCTCTATTTTCTTACTCCAAAGGTCAACTCTAATGGCATTCATAGGTTCAACATCAAGCATGGTATAAACCACCAAAAAATAAAGTAAAAATAATGGTGATGATAGCAAAACAAGGACAAATCAGTGAATCAAGCTTACCTCGTACATGCATCTTAAATAGTATACGTTTCACCCTTGGTTCATCTGTGGTTAGAGAAACCTCTTTAGGATGTTCACACTTCTGAACTTTCACCTTTCCTTTTCTGATTGTTTCCTGGATAACCTGATCGGCTCTCCTAGTAGTGTAGGGTACATTATCTGGTTCCAACCCTACGCTGTCATGTGTGTGAATTGACCGACTAGATGACCCCTCCGTTGTGACAGAAACTGATTTGTCAATCCCCTCAGGAGCATCTTGAGATTCAACCACCTCCAATAAGTGGCAAATCCATGGGTGAGATAGTTGGTGGAGATCCCTTAACATATAATTATTATGCGCACGAACAACCAGAAATTCAGCCAGTCGGTGCAAGTAACTGGTAAAGAATGCAAAAGTGAAATGAGATTGTGCCTCAATGTTTGAACACAACCTCACTATCTCCCCGTGGAAACCTGAAAGCAAAAACTGGGCCCAGTTATAGCGTACCCCAGTCTCTAAAATAGTGCACATGATGCGCACAGGTTCTGCCCCAAAACTTTTCACTTGAGACAAAGACTTGGGAAACACCCGCGCCCTGAACAAAGGATATAACTCATTAACTTCTTCCACTTTTGATTTCCCCTGCATAGGAAACCCCTTTGAGCCCTTAAGGACACCAAACCAGTTCTCCAATTCACGAACCAGATGGATTTCCCTCTGCGTCCTATCTAAAATCACCTTAGTCCGAGCTGCTGGTACACCAAAGAAGTTCCAAAAGAACTCCTCCGATAGATGGAAAACCACTTTGACACCCTTGATGCTAGTGCTATAGTAGGTGACAGACTCGTTGAAAGAATCAACGATTCCAATCATCTCTATAATAGAAACATTAGGGCTTAGGGAAGTAAACAAATCATGAGGCCCGCATCACTCAAACAACTGATGAGATGTGGCGGTGCCTTTGTACATAACCATCGTTGTGCATCACTGACTTCCTCGAATTTCATGGATAGAGTGCTCTCAGTCTGTCCGATTGTGACAATGGCTCCACCAGATGGGGCATCCACTGTATGCACAAGATAACCCCAAGGAGTCAACATAACCAATGATGCAGCAAAACAAGCAAACTAGGGTGTCAAAAATACCATTACTTACCTTCAGTCGATGTCTTCAGATCGCTAGGAGCCAAATCAGTATCGCGTGGGAAAACTAGCCCATTATGAGACCAATCCCCATGGAACCACCCCCTAGCCTTGCATTGTGCAAGTGCCCTCAAGTACCATTTGTGAAAATGAATGATGTCACCCTTAGTCTAGGCCAACACAGCACCACGAAGAGTGGGGCCCACCATGAAAGCCTCCAAGGTGGTATGAGCCAAAGCGAGCCCATCATCGCCTACGCACACTCCTTTATCGAACTGAGGCCTGCAAAGAGACAGTGATCAAAATGTAAACCACTACTAAGCAGCAAGGCAGTAAATTGAACAACCTTACCTTCCTACTCGGTACACCATTCTAGGAGGGTTCTAGAACAAAGTATGCACACGAGCAACTAGGAACAAGGTGTTATTGATCTGGTAAGACCCATGTGACAATAATTCCCACACACACAATAATGGATAGCTAGATCTGGGTTCCCTAGAGGGACCATCCTCAATCGTAAGTGGTCCCTCGTCAATGTCTACCATGAAAGCCATAACGCCATTTGAAGACCCTGGTAACATGGTCTCGAGAACGCTCAATGCTAATTGTTCACTTAAATGCAATCATATTACCATGTTGAATTTGTCTAAGATTAAGGCAAGGAATTCATAGGCCCCTTCTCTGAACCATACCCCATTGCAATCAATTGTCATATCAGGAACTGGCTCGTCAGAATCAATCAGACCAAACCACGTCAAGACTCCAATGAGCTCGACCACCAAGAGGAAAGGTTTGGGATCCCTTCATGTATTCAAGAAATAGGGTGAATAAGCCACGTAAAAATAAAGTTCTACACTAGGGAGCCAACACTTAGAAAAAAAATTTCAGCATCAAACTCAGCATGCACGCTGCATGTTGGAAAACGCAGTGTGCAGATCCTGCATGCTGCACGCTGGAGCATGATCACACTAACCAACCATACATGCTAAGTACAAAAACCTTACGCTATGGAAACATCTACACTCTGTAATGAGAAAATTGACAGGAACAATAGGCAAAAACACAAATTTTGACAAAGGATTAGAGCCTACCTGCACGTCGACCTTGACCATGAGGGAATCCAGGGTCTAGGCAGATACTGGAGCATCGCTTTGCTCTCTTCGGTGAAGGTCAAGCTAGGATCCTTCCTCCCCTAGCCTTCTACTTGCTTGCCCTTGCTCATCGTGGTGTTCATGAGAACCCTGTACGTTGGGGTTTTATTCCTGCACGCTGCACACCGGAGTTTAGTCCTGCATGCTGCCCTGATTCCTGCACTCTGCATGTCAAGGTTTGGTTCCTACATGCTGCATGCCAGGGTTTAGTCTTGCACGCTGCTCTAATTCCTGCACGTTGCCCTGATTCCTACATGCTGCACTCTAGGGTTTTGTTCCTACATGCTGCATGTCGGGGTTCAGTCTTGCACGCTGCTCTGATTCCTTCACGCTACACGCTGACACTGTGGGACTGAGGTTGATGCTGAAACTATTGCTTGAAATGCACGTTCATGCCGCAAAATTTTGTTCACGTTCACGCTGCGATTTGGCTCAAGTTCACGCTGCCTGTGTTGACTGTCAAGTTCACACTCACTCCATGTATTTTATACCGCCGCGTTGACCCTGCCACCACTGCCTTGAATATTTTATTCAATTTATTCAAAATTAACCAAAGTACAAAGTATGAGAAAATGCTAAACAAAAATAACGATATAATGAACACTACCACATACCATATTCTCTTGCAAAATAATTCCAGTTTTCCATACTAAACATTTTGACGCAAACTCCTCATCTGACAGTCTCACACCTAATAACCATGTACAAATCATACAACCAACTAAAGGCCTTAAACTGCCACATTTGGCTCGGTAAGGCCTTAAAATGCCATGTGCCCAGGTACGACGATAAACTACCACCGCATACCTTAGCCACTGTTAAACGTACACATGATTTACATTGACTAGAAAAGCATAACATCCCTTCTGAGCTCACTCTGCTCCCTGTTTATTGGTAGGAGCAATTCTGATGGATTACAAGCATCTATTCACACCATTGACCATCAATGGACCATGCAGAAAGATCATAAGAGAAATCAACATAAATTCTATCAACTTAGATACATCAACAGATGACATATTCGTAGCCTCGATGCAACAAACATTAGACAACTATGAAGGCATGAAAAAATCTCTAGACATAGAAGCTGATAGCATCACTGAAGATCCTTTAACTGAAACCCCTATAATTATGCCTGACGGTGAAGTTAAGGTATTAAAATTAAGCACACTACTGCAACCCCAACTTGCCAAAGGTATAGAACACATGCTTCGAGACAATATATAAGCGTTCGCTTGGTCCTACACTGACATTCCTGGGATAGACCCCCGAATCGTCTAGCACAATATCATTCTTGACCCAAAATTAAAACCAGTGAAACAAAAGGCATGTAAGGTTAAACCCGAAGTAGCATTGGCCATCCGCAATGAGATCACCAAACTTTATCAGGCTGGGTTCATTTGGGCTGTTGACTATGCTAACTGGGTATCCAACATGGTCATTGTCCCAAAGAAGAACGAAAGCATTCACCTCTACATTGACTTCCGGGCCCTTAACGTTGCGACCATAAAAGATGATTTTCCCCTGCCTAGCATTGATCAACTAGTTGATTCGACCACTAGACATGCCTTGTTATCTTTTATGGATGGTTTTTCAGGATATAACCAGATACGGATTAACTCAGAACATCAGCTTAGGATGACCTTCATAACACCATGGGGAACCTTTTGTTATACAATGATGCCATTCGGCTTGAAGAACACTGGTGCCACATATCAAAGAGTAATGACATTTATCTTTAGTGATTACATACTTCATTCGCTCAATGATTACGTGGATGACATTCCAATTAAATCGAAAATGCCAGAGCAGCACATCCAAGACTTAGATTTTGTCCTAAAATGTTCCCTCAAGTATGAACTTAGGCTCAACCCAAAGAAATGTGTCTTCGGAGTAAAAACGGGTAAGATGCTAGGTTTCGTAGTATCAGAAATAGGGATACGAGTACACCTCGATAAAGTTAACGCCATAAAAAACTTAAAACCACCTACCAACCTTACCGAACTTCGTGGGCTACAAGGTAGATTATAGTTCATTAGGCATTTCATAGAAAAGTTGACAGACAAGTTGAAGCCTATGAACCACTTGTTACACAAGAACGTCCATTTTGAATGAACTTCATAGTGCCAGGAAGCATTTGACAACATTAAAACAACGCTTGTTCAACTACCCATAGTTTATCCACCTCGAAATGATAAACTGTTCTACATTTACCTTGTCACTTCAGACTCATCAATTGCATCCATGCTTTGCCAAAAATGAGATGATGGAATGGAAATCACTGTTTATTATTTAAGCCATGTATTAGTAGCCCATGAAAAGAAGTACAACAAGGTGGAAAGATCATGCTTACCCCTTGTCTTTTCCTTAAAGAAATGGTGACATTACCTATTTCATAACCAAGTCAATATAATCTGCAAGGATAATGTACTCAGAACCATCACAAAAAACATTTACGAGTCGAGTAGAATAGCTCGCTGAAAAGCCATGATAGCAGAGTTTGACCTACACTACATAGCACAATCATCAGTTAAAGGTCAAGCCATAACAAATCAAATGACTAAATCACCAATGCATGATTGAGCAGCAATAGAGCCAGAGTTCCCGAATTAAAATATCTACACAATAGACACGGTACCCGACGACTATGATGCCATTTTGAACTTTGATGAAGCATCCACCTCTTGAGGGGGAAGTGCTGCTGTCGTCATCACCTATCCCTCCAGGGAGATCTGACCCTTTGCTTACCATTTTGACTTTTATTGTACCAACAACATAGTAGAGTACAAAGGTCTCCTTAGAGGTCTCATGGCAGCACTAGCTTCAGACATCACACGACTGGAAATCAGAGGTGAATCACAATTATTTCTAAATCAAGTCATAGATGTTTACGCCTGCAAAGCACAACACTTACAACCATACTATGATTTGACTAAGTACTTACTGAAACAATTCGAAAATATAGACGTGCAACATGTTTCTAGAAATGATAATACCATTGTAGACGCACTTGCAACGTTAGCTCTGAACATATCACCAAACATGTTCCACACGTTGCCCAGCTCTATAATTAGTTGTGATAAATCCATAACTGATAATCCCGATGAATTACCGATTGCATCTATTAGTACAATGCAGGCCATAGAATGGTATGACAACATAAAGGAGTACCTTTTACATGGTGAACTACCTCAACATCTAACAAATGCACAAAAGAACGCAGTACGAAAACGTTCTCGACAGTATGCATTGGTAGGTGACACATTGTATCGTCGATCCTATGAAGGTATCTTGTTAAGATGCGTTAGTAGCATGGATGGCCAGACCATCGTGGGGCAAGTACACGAAGGACTCTATGGAGGGCACATAGCGCCCAAAGCAATGGCAACCAAAATAAGGCGTTCGGGTTATTATTGGCTGCACATGGAGTACGATTGTCTCTCAAAGGCCAAAACGTGTAGTATCTGTCAAAAACATAGCAATCTAATACATGTTCCACCAAATGAGCTGCATACAGCGCAAATCACCTGGCCTTTCCAGAAATGGGGGTTAGACATTATTGGACCGATAACTCCCCTATCTTCTGTAGGACATAGCTTTATCATAACCGCGACAGAGTATTTCACAAAATGTGTAGAAGCTATTCCTCTTAGGAAGACCACATCTAGACACATATGCAACTTCATTCTAGAAAACATTGTGACCTGTTTTGGCATTCCAATGACCGTCATCACTGATAATGGGCTGCAGTTCAGCAGTGCCGAAACTAGAACTTTCTGTGAAAGTCTAGGGATAAAATATTCATTTTCATCCTCATAGCAATGGACAAGCCGAAGCTATAAATAAGATCATCATCTTAGTACTAAAGAAGATGCTTACATAGATCAAAAGAAAATGGCATGAACAGCTAGTATACGCACTATGGGCCTATTGCATTACGCATCGTACTTCCATAGGTAAAACGCCATATAGTCTTGTTTACAGTTCAGAAGCTGTTTTACCTTTGGAATTGCAGGTACCATCCTTAAGGATTACGCTCTCTGGACTCCTCGACGAAGATCAAAACAATGACTTGCACATTGTTGACTTGGACTCGGTGGAGGAGGAACACACACGTGTGCTCGATCAGCTTGAATGGTACCAACAGCAGCAACGACGGTGCCATCGGCATGATGTCCATAAACACCCAATCAAGGAAGGAGACCTTGTACTCAAAGCTGTTTGGCAACTCTTGAATAAATTCTCAGCCAATTGGGAAGGACCCTACTTGGTCACCAAAGCATTCGACAATGGAGCATTTAAATTAACCGAAATGAACGGCAATGAACTCACACATCCGACGAACCACTTGTACTTGAAACTGTTCTACGTTTGAACATGAACTTAGGTATGTGCTCATCCTGGAATTATGAAGGTAAACTGATACCACAACTCATCTTGGAATCATGATGATAAACTAACCCCACAGCTCATCCTGGAATCATGACGGTAAACTAATACCACAGCTCATCCTAGAATCATGATGGTAAACTGATACCACAGCTCGTCTTGGAATCATGATGGTAAACTGTTACCACAGCTTGTCCTGGCATTATGATGATAAACTAGCGCCACAGTTCATCCGCAATGATGATAAACTAGCACCCGTCCACAATTTTGTCTGCCAGAGTCCGCTAAGACTATAAACTGGTTTGCCTCTTCACAGTCTGCCAAGACTATAAACTAGCAGTGTACCATCCGCTACGACGATAAACTGGTACCGTCCAATGGGTTATGACGTAAAGCTAACCCACAATAGTCCGCTATAACTATAAACTGGCAACTTCGTTTTCAATCTCCTAATCTGTAGATGCATTCAGATTTCATCAGAGCTGCTGCTGTGCTCATCACCAGTTGATCTCAACAACATTGTTGCCATTCGCACTTAGTGCTTGAAATCTCATTTGGTGCCTTTGTTTCATCAGTTGTTATTCAAGTCTAATCTTACTCACTCACTCATTGTTTTCTTGTCTTCTTAGAGTTGTATTTACAGGATGACACTCAGAGGTGTTCGTACGAGAATGCACTCCGTCACAGAGGCAAGGTATCACATTGTGCCTAATACACATAACCAGGTTAATCAAGCCATTTACTAGTACATTTCCCATTACCTTTCCCATCTATTCCTTAACATACTCTACTCAATCATACCCAAGACACACCCAAGGCATTCCAAAACATTGAGCACACCGTTGCGCATTGCAATACTTTTCAGTAGTTGCAACACACAACGTGGCACTTGAGCAATGAGTACAGGATCAAAACAAAACTTTTTCAGCAAAAAAAAGACCCAAGGAACTTCCCATACAAGCCCCAGGTAGGAAGACAACTATCTT
This sequence comes from Gnetum montanum, assembly GCA_015680685.1. Lineage (NCBI taxonomy): Eukaryota > Viridiplantae > Streptophyta > Gnetopsida > Gnetales > Gnetaceae > Gnetum > Gnetum montanum. Next base: position 530,554 of record MNCI01014507.1, read on the forward strand.
GGAAGCAAGTACTCATGTCTCAAATGCTCAAGTAACATCTCATTGCGTGGCTTTGGCTCTCCACCAACAAGTTCCCTCTAACACTAAATAGAGGCCCTGTTCCTCCAAAGAACGCAACACATCATCATCGTGGCTTTGGTTATGCCAACAAGTCCTCTTAAACACTAAACAAGAGTCTTTTTCTACCAAAGGATGTACATATCATGTCTTGGTCCTAAGTCTGCTAGACGATGACTACTGACAAGGATCAACATGACCTGTACACACCAGAGCATCCCCCTTACTATGCATAATTCCTTGATCAGTTCCCAGTCTCCACAATTTTCATCTCCCCTATCTAGTTATGAACTTCCTTTTCCGAATCCCATGTATTACTGAACATAGTGTGATGACATCTCGCTAAGTGTCAAAGGGCAATGTTTCTACCAAGTCGCTTGTGGTGTTTTGTACTTCTTTGTCGACGCTTCTCGAGTTGATTCCTCCAAGCATCAACAAAGAGGTGCCAATGAAACACCACAAAATTTTGAGCTTAGTATTCCTCCGATAAGAAGCAAGCTAAGTCATGATGCTCCCCACCATGACTAAAGCTTGAAGGCCTCACAGGCATCTTCAAATGGAGTTGAACCGAGCAAGAAATGGTTCCCCAGGATCCACAGAAGACTACGGTGACATCTGGAATCAAACTTGCCATTTTTAGCTCAAAATACATGATTTTACTGAGTATGCAGTGTGCACGCCCAGCGTACACGCCCAGCGTGCATGCCCAGCGTGTGACTTTAAAGATTACCTGAAATAGGCACTTCAGAGCAAGATTGTCACAAGGCGTCAACTCTCAAAGATAGAGCAATTGTCACACACCGAGCATGTACATCCTGTATGCCTAGTGTGTATGCCCAGTGTGTACGCCCGATGTGCACCTTCTATCGTGCAGCACAACGTACATCAATAGAAGACATCAGTAGAACCATGTCAGATCAAGTCCAAGAATATCTGCAAGCAGCACTCTCATGACGTCCGAGCCCAAATTTGAGGGCCGAATTGAATACTTCCTGTTGTAACAGTAGTTTGTAAAAATGAATTCCTTTTTTTAGTCAAGTCTGTATGCTGAATTCACATGCCAGTGTGTACACGCTAGCGTGCAGCAGCACATGTTGGCATGCAGCACGTTGCACACTTGTAAAATTTCATTTGGTTGCTCCTGGTTGATGCTCCACATGTCATCCAATCCAAAATTCCAGCATTCCACAGCCAATCACCCCATCCCAGATCCAAATTTAATGCCCAAACTTGTATAAAAATATCAAATTTTGACCAGATCAGGGTTCGAAAATTGGAGGAAATCTTGGCAAGAATCTGGGCAATCCACGCTAAGAACATTCATGACATCCACCCTATACGCTAGACTTGGACCCTGCACGCTGAGCATACAGCCTCTACGCTGTGCCTGCAATCTGAACTAGCATGCTATCACACCCCTGCATTCATTGGGGCTCTTTGTCCACCTTGTGTCAGATCCACAACTACGTTTAGATCGGTGCATTGTAATTTTTATTATTCAATAGTATTGCTGCATTTTCAGCCAAGATTTGTCATAGTTTTTGATCGCATTTTTTTATCTCTCGTTTACATTCGTGCGCGCTGATTTACATTTTTTGTACTGTTTACGTATAACCCAGCATATTGCGCGTCGGCATATGTTTGGGGAAATCCTTGTTTGATCCGCGTGCAGACCACCCAAGGTACTCTACCTTCGTCAGTTCCAGCTTGCCCTCAAGCGAAGGTAGGGTCTTCTGTGTCTATCAGTAAATCTCTCAGTGTATATTTCATTCTAGTCACCGAAGATTTCAGACAGTACACTTAGGAGAATGATAACAATGAGGTGAGGTAGAGGATGCTGATCTTGTTGGAGAAATATGGTGTTAAACATAATAAGCATTTGGCGCTGGGACATACGTAGGGTATGGTCTAGTTGGCGGTGGCCTCCCCCATGATTGAGGTTTTTGCCATTGTGGTTGGACATAGTATTTTTTCACGAACTTTGGATGTAACATTCCTCTCCTATGCTAATGTAAATGTGACAAAACTAGACGTTGGCCCTTGGGGTGATCGTACAGACAGACATTACATTGATATGTATGATTGGCAATTGAGTTCTTATCCCTATTCTCTTCTACCCTTTGTTTCGATTGTTGCGTGGTGTCCTGTCTTGTTTCTAGATTTGGCATAGCTTTTCCTCCAATAATGTTGGCATATTCTCCACATATTTCATGTACCCAGTCCGTCATCTTATTGATCTTTGCCTCAATTTCATCTAGTGATTGTAGGATTGGAAAAGATGATTCCACCATCTTGAAGTGAGTTGATTTCTCCTCTTCATGATCATGGACCCTTGTTAAGTTGAGATTTTGGTCTTGTTGAGAACCTTCAACATTCTCCCATTTAGTTATTTCTCCTTCTTCTTTTTCTATCTGCTTAATAAGCTCTTGGAGTTGATGGGTTCGTAGCTCATATAGTTGACCTTAGGCATACATCCCTAGGGTCTCCCTTGTTTCATTACGGAGCCCATTTATGATATCATACATTATCCTCTCCTCAGAGAACCCATGGCCTAGGTAGTGTTTTAATAGTGCATAATATCTTTCTANCTCCTCAGAGAACCCATGGCCTAGGTAGTGTTTTAATAGTGCATAATATCTTTCTAAGGCCATGTCTAAGGGTTCATGTTTTCCTTGTTTCCATTCTTGGATTTGTCTGCTCAAGGCTGACACTCTTGCATCGGTTTGATATCTTTCATTGAAGAGTTCTACCATTGTCAGCCAATGTTGAATTGATTTTGGTTTTAATGACCTATACCATACTTTTGCTTGGCCAACGAGTGTCAAAGGAAAGAGCTTAAGATTTTTCTACCCATTATTGATATTGTTCCATGTACAGGCATCATAGAAGGCTTGTAAATGTTGTTGTGGATCTGAATCATAGCCTCCTGAAAACTTGGGAAAGTTGTTTAAATCAAGCATGGGATGACAACTTTCCTTACGAAGCCTACAGGCTATTCGAACAGCCTCTTGTATTTGTGTTAAGCTTGTAGTGGCCAGTGGGGGTTCATCATCATCTTGTAAGTTATGCCTTCATGTGTTGGGATGACATTGTTTTCATTCATGTTAATAAGAAACCCCCATACTCCAATCTTCATTGTTATAATATTCAATGGTTCTCCAATGAATTGCCTCACTAGATGTGGCATTATTATAGTCTTCTAGGAGAGACATTATTGAAAATTTGTGTGTGACTTAATTACAATTATTATTAATATTTTTCTGAAAGATATACCATCAAGGATTTTTTACAGCAATCTTGTATGATGTAACTAATCTAGATAACTAGCACCGTCCCTGGCAACAACGCCAATGATGAGTAGCTAGGTATCCCTATACCCAACCATACAAATCACGAGTGTTCACACACGACCCGGTTGAATTTCGCAGACTGTAAGTACTTAACATACACCAGACTCTAACTAGTGGAACTTTGTGTTAGAACAATCATTGTCTTCCTAACCTCACTTGTGATGTTCCATTTACGATGGTTCAGTGAGATTAAGGGTAATGATTTTTATAGCTTTTTGCATATCTTTTAACGGCTAATTTCAGGTATAAAAGGTAAGGAATAAACTATTATCTAATCTCTAATTATCCTAGTTTATATTCTAACTACTCCTAGCATAAGTATCCGGTCCCATCTTCCGAGCACGTTCTGAGCATTTCCTAACACTACTGGGTTACCAGACATTAAGCGTCGCTGGGCTTACTAAGTGTTTGGATTACATTCGAGATGGTCGTACTTATGTCTTTTATGAACTACGAATGAATACTAACGATCAAAATTATAATAATGAAAACGTAAATAATTAACAAGTAATTAATAAAGCATAAACATATTAAACTATTAAATGCATGAAATAACTAAGTCCAAATGCTGCAAGGTATGCTTGAATAGTTCACCTTTATTGCCTTCATGCCAATGGGCTTAGATACATCAACACTCGAATAAAGATCCAATCACTTTTCTTACACCTGCTACAGGCACTTGGAAAATATTCTATCACTTGCGGGAACAAACTGCAAGAGCTTCGCTACAACTAACTAAAAGATGGTTAAATGAGACAGAAGGCCCTCTTATTTATAGGCCAGGATAGGTGGCTGCGTAAACGGGGCCACGTCGACGGAGAAAGGCAGCGTTGATGGGCCCAGGTCAATGCGGCCGCAAATACATGGCCCATGCAATATCGCGTATGCGATATCGCAACCCATGAGATATCGCAGGTGCATTACCGTGGGTGCGTTAACGCAACCGTCAGCAAATTCATGACTCATCAATTGGTAATTTCTATGCATGCTTGGCCTATGATCTACCTCTTGCATAAGCATGGCTAATAGTGTTTTTTTGTTCACATATTACATAAGCGTGCTTACTAGTGTGTGCTTTTCATGCACAAAATGCACACCATGTGTGGGGGACCTCTAATGCAATGGATGCATGGAGTAATGACACATCATCTTCTAAACTTGTTCCTATTATATGATCAAACAAGTGGGGGGTGTGCAGGGGTGTATTTGAAACCAAAATAATTATAATATAAGTACATCTCAACATATATGGTCCAATTAGAACTTTATAACTTAGCATTACCTAGTATAATCTAACCCATAACTTGGAGCTTTTAAATCAAGAATCATACAGTTAAGCTAACACCTCAGTATATACTTCAAGATTATCCCTCCAAAATACCATCCAAAAATGGGTACATGAGATGGTTTCTTTGCAAGCCACTCTTCTTTCATCAACATAGTGACATTTTCTAGCCTATTGGTATGGGTCTTGGCTTGGTAACCCTTCTTCCATATATTTGATTTCTTTAGAATTCTACATATTACTCCCAACTTCTTCAACTAATGCTGAAATTACTACTTCCTTTATCAATGTAAGAACAAAGTTATGACACCTTCTTCTAGTGATGTTGATGCAGCTCAAACACTTGATTTTCTTTTTTTTAATCCTATATATGAGTCATTGGTTATTAATCTTTCATCACAATATGTGTTCATTTAAATTATGGGTTACCTGCTTTGCAATTTAAGTTTTGTTTTGCAATTAAATGATGTGATTAAAAAAACTTGATATCCACATCCTTAATGACAAGTATTATTCTCATTTTTTTTGCTTCTTGAGTTAGGCAATGCTTTGTGGTGCAACATGCTCTAGATATAGGATCTTTTATACATAAGTATGCAGTGTTTATCATTCATAAGTGGGCTCTAGACTTTGATGTCTAATCTTAAGAATAGGTTAAAGTTTCATATTTTGTTGAGTTATAAAATATACTATTGATTTTTCAAAAGTATGCATAGGAAATTATTAGTCTTCTTGATACCATTAAGTGTATGGATTCTATTTCTATAACTTTTAGTTTTCATAAAAGTTTTTTTTTTTTTTGTTAAAATCATCCTTCTAAACCGTAAACATAAATTGGTATTACAAGGAGGAGGAAATATTTGTATTTTAGCTAGTTACATATTATGATATTTCTAATTCTTATAACCTTTACCATTGTGAAGGACATTTGTTTAATGCTTGTCCTTTTCTACTCAAGAAAAAACATTCTAAAGAAAAGGAAAAATATGTTGAAGTTAAAGATAAGGAAAAAAAAATATGAAATCTAATATATGAAAAATCAAGTAAATGTCAATAATAAGGATGATCAAATGACAATAAATAATCCACACAAGATAGAAGCACTACTATATAATTTTACTAGTACTAAATATTGTATTAAGTAGCCTTGACAAATAGCTTATAAGACAAAGTTTTCCTTATGTGATGAACATACCATTAACTTAAAAATTAAAACTAGCGTTGACAACAAGGTTATAGTACATAGTAAATATTTTTTATGTAAGATTAATAATAAGTGACAAGGTGAAAATATTTCATAAGTGGTACCACTTTCTTACTTTGATTCAAATATTGATATTAAGCCACAAATCTCTATCTTGAGTTATTTTGTTGTTTTAAGTTCAAGCATAGATATTAAAAAGGGATGTAAATTTTATTAAAATTTGGAACTTTCTCCCTACTAATAATTAATTTGGTTCACTTATTTTCTCAAAGTAGTAATTCTAAGGGTATATACATGAGTAAAGAGTCCTAAAATTGAAAAGTGTTTTTATGATGTCTACTTAGTGTTAAGCTTGTGATATACTTTGAATTTTCTTTGCTAATTATTAATATTTTTTTACAGTCCAACATCCTCCCACAAGTACAATTCTAATGTGCATGCTAATATTACATGCCATTCTGTTTAGCAAACATATCATGAAAATGTATATTGGCTATACACTTTTATGTTCTACATAAGTTATACCAATGCTATTTTGGGTACATATTGCTAAATAATTTAGGTTCCTAATACACCTATACCCCTTCCCCTATCCCACCTTCACCCCCCTCATAAGATAATTTTAATTATAATCCTAATGCTAAATTTATGAAATGAAATGAAGCTTTATTATGTTTAAAGATCCATAGGATCTATTGGATAGATATTACATTTTCATAAACAATAAAGATGGACTCTAAAAATTGACCAAGTACCAATGGGAGCATTAAAAATAAAGCATATAAGTATTTTTCTATAACATTATAATGTTATCTTAAATAGGTAGTCATAGAACAAGAAGGAAACATGTGACTCATCTTCAAGGGCTTCTAATCTACACAACCTACAAATGCATTCATTTCAGGGAGTTAAATGTTTCTTCCACTCTTAATTCTAAGCTAATGAAAACTTAAGAGAAGGTTATTGATAGCATTCTGATACATGATTAAAATAGTAGTTGGGAGATGGTAAGCTTCCACATCTAGTTTATTAGATCTAATGTGATGTAAATAAAATTATCTCTTGCTTCCTATATTAAACCATATCTATGTTAAAACCTTCTACTTGACTAGCTAGCAAATATGATTAGGATTTTATTACACATTGATGAAGCATAATGGTTTGGCAACATTGATGGGATGTCATCAATGTGACCTCGTTGATGGGATCGTGTTGAGATAATCCTATTGATGCAGAGTTTGACTTGTTGATGGGGTACCCTATTTGCCTATAAATGTGAATCTTCTGCTGCATTTATGACATTTTTTCCATAAGTTGTAGTGAAGCTCTAGTAGTTTTTACACTTGAAATTTAGAATATTTTCTAAGTGCCCATAGTAGAAGCCAAAGATTATATGGATCTTTATTCAAGCACCTATTGTACCTGAGCACTTCAGTGTGTGCGGCAATAAAGATGAGCTTTCTAATCAAACCTTGTAGCACTTGGATTAGTTTAATTATTTCTTAAGCATTTAATATTTTAAGAAATTTTCTTTTATGTTTTAAGTAATTAGGTAATTAATTAAGTTAGATTAATTAAAACACATAAGTATGATCACTTTGAGAATACATGTAATGCTTAGTAATCCTAGTAGCACTTAATGTCTGGTAACCTAGTAATATTATATGTGTTTAGGATGTGTACAACAAGTGGACATTGATGCTTATGTTAGGATTAGTTAAGTGTTGGCTAGTTATATTAATTTAGTAATTAATTATCTTATTCTTTATTCTTTATTCTTAGGTGACTTAGAACATAAAAAGATATAAATGATAAAAATCATATGTCTCAGTTATACTTAACCATACCCTTGTCCTCACAAGTGTAATTGAGATTAGAATGATTGTAATAGCTGATTCACCTCCTAGACTAGTGTGCATTAAAGCCTAGAAGTTCTTGAAATTCGACTAGATCATGTAAAATGCTTATGATTTGTATGGTTGGGCATAGGGTCTACTTGCCACTCATCATTGGTGCCATTGCCAGGGACCTTTAGTTAGTGGCATGCAATCCAAGACTTAGTGAAAATTATTTAATATCATTGGAATGAATCCCAAAGTCACAATCATTCAAATAATAATAATTATTTTAATTATGCACACTGGTATTTTTCTTCTAAGAAAAAATGTCTTCTTCTCATAGGCATGATGGATCAATATTGCAAACACCCCAAGAATGCAAAGTCGTATTTACTCATTTAAATGAGTTTTTGTCCAATTTCACCTTCATTTTGCATCAACATGAATAGTTGCAGTGGAGAGACATGGAGGGCAATGTTGTGTTGCCACTTGACTAATTAATTCCAAGGATGTTGCTCCAAACTGTCAAGAGGTTGGGCATTTATGATCTCAATGATGAATATGTTGTGTTGAAACATGAATATTGAGACTATTATTCCATTGAAACACAATAGAAAAGAGATCGATAATAACAAAAACTCTGTGAAGCTACAAAGGGGAAACAATTTAATAACCCCTTATTCTTGCTAAATCAAAAAGATGATGAGGATCCCCTCTCTAAGGATTCTTAGTATGTAGACTCTCCTCCCCTTGATTTTGGTGAAGGAGGCTTGAACCAAAATTTACAATCAAATGTGAACAATCCTAGTTTAGGTAAGAATGGATCCCATGATCATGGAGGATCCAAAGGTGGGAGTCACAACAAGGGAAAGGATAGGCATCATGATGATGATCATGGCTGTGATCATTGAAGAGGGTGTGGCAAGCATCGCGGTGCTAGTCTTCCTTTCTTTTCATCTTTTTCATCGGTTTCTTCCTTCTCAAGATCTAACTGAAGCCATAGAGGGCATGATCATGATAGAGGTAACTAGTGGAATAGAAATGATCATGATTGTAGAGCCCACTAGGATGATCAAGGTTAGAGGCATGTGCATTCAGGGGAGACCCATCCCCATGAGAGAAGGGGTAGCAAAGGGCATCATAGACATCATAGCCATCATAGAGGCCATGATTATGATGAGCCTTTTCTCGCAACTCAAAACATGCTGAACATTATAGAGGTAGTTAGAATTCCAACAAGGCATGTGAAAGATGATTGAATAAAGTAATTGGATATGAGCAACATCCCAAAGTTTGATAAGAGATACAGTTTAGATTCACAAAACCATGTACAAGCCTTTCACAATCCTTGTGTCTTGCAAAACATAGAAAGTAATTGGCAAAAACTTAGGTTATTTCATAGGATACTCATAAAAGAAGCAAAAAGTTGATACCACTCTTTAGAGCTAGAATCAATTCATAGATGGAGTACGATGCTTGAGTTGTTTAATGATAAATATCAAACATACTTTCGAGTGTCCAACCTGAGAAAGCAAGTCCAAGGTTGGTGACAAGGAACATATGAACCCTTGAACACAGCCATGGGTAAGTACTATTCTCTTTTTCACTAGTGTGCTAGTCATGGCTATTCTTAAAGGAAGTAGCTTTGCCATATCATATATGGGCTCTGATTAGAAATATGGAGAACTATCAGGGTCTATGACCAAGGGAGATTGTCAAAACTTAGAGCCCATCAGATCCAAAGGCTAATTGAGAAAGTTGCAAAAGAAGAAGGAAAAGAGAGGAAATAAAAAAGTGCTAAGGAATATAACTGAGATACTTCCATCAGAGAAAAGAAGGTCCAATTCTATGATAGTCAGGGGGAGGCACCACTTGATGAAGTGGTGTAGTGAAAAACCTTGTTGATTCAAAAACCTATCTCTAAAATTTTGGCAAAGGTGAACAAAATGTGGAAATCTTTAGATGAAAAATTTCAAACTACTATAAAAATTACAAAAGAATCCAAAGAATAAAGTAGTGATCATGATCATAGAAGAAGGAAGGAAGCTAAATGTTCCTAATAAAGGGATAAGGACAAGGCTGTTATAGTAGAAGAGGTTGTGAAGTCATAATTTGATGATGATGGTGGGTGTGGCATCTACCAATATGAACATCCTAAGGGATGTTTCCTTATTGTGTCACACTTGCAGGAGTCTGAGTGTATACTCTAAATCCTAGGTTGGCAAAAAGATAAACACGTAGAAGATTACCTTATCCTCAAGGAAATCTTAGGCAATTCTACCAACAACAAGCTTATTACCTAAGTGAAGCTCCACCACAATCATATGAGTAGTATCATTAGTCGCATCACCTACATTCATAGGGGATGCCACCATCAAGGTAGTAGTACCCTTACCAATAGCTTGATCCATATGGGTACTATGTTCAAAAACCTATGTCTTCACATGGCTCTTCTAGTCATGCCTCATTTCAACATCACTACTACCCTCTAGAGTACCACAGAGCTCATTCTTCATCTCCTAGATAGGAATTCCCATATCCTTATCATCCTCCTCATTCTTCTACTCATGTCCCTTTACCCTTAGCCCAATTACCACCTACTTCTTCCATGCAAGTAGAAATTTCAATCTAGCAATAGTAACATAATGCTACGAGGGCTATTAACTTATAGCCAACTCTTTGGCCAAGTGGTTTAAAACCTAGACCTAGAAAAGATCATTTTTTTCAAACTGATAGTTTTACAAAGCCCTCAGAAACTCATGTGATTGATCATCCTATGTCTTCTTCATCCTTTACATCTATTCCTTTTAAGAACCCTTCAAACCAAATACCTCCTAAGATCCAAATAGTCATGTTAACCCATGCTATATCTAATTGTATCAAGCTTGGAAACCTTCCTAAGAAGAGAGGTGATCTTGGAATTCCCCTCATCTACTTGCAAATCACTGGGAATGAGACATGTAAGTTTTTTCTTGATTTAGGTTCTAGTGTCAATCTAATTCTTCACAAAATCTACAAAGCCTAAAATCTGCCTCCTCTAAAGAAGAGCAACATTTATTTATAATTGGTAGATCATTCCATCATTGTTCCCTTGGGACTGGTGGAGGATATTTTGACCACTGTTTATGGGTGGTCTTATCCTATTGATTTCCTAATAATCAAGGTCGATAATTGCAAAGGGGAATTTCTAATTATTATGGGAAGGACTTAGCTGAGCATTGTTGATGCACAAATGGACATCAGAGACCTCTCCTTGGAGATGTCTAAGGAGAATGAATTTGGCAAAGTTGAAAAAAGAGAGTTCCATACATTACATGTAATGATAGAGGGTGCAACTATGTAGAAAAATTCTAGTGTGTAAAAATTACATCAATCTTAGCATGCAAGCAGTATGCAAATGAATTTGAAATTCAAAGGTTCTTATATGTAGTAGTCACAAAATAGGAGGGCATCTAGTGGTTGATAGTTGATCTTGAAAGCAACACACTTTGCATGAAACCAACTAAGAGCTTACCATGTTCCTATATTGAGGACATGGATAAACTAGAGCACGTTCATTACCAACTATCTAATGATTAACCTAATGATACTTATTGGGGAGAGTTGGAAATTCCTAAAAATATTAAACAATAGCCCCTAAAGTTAAAAACTCTACCTATTGACATGAAGTATGCATTTCTAAAAAATGGCAAGCTAGTGATAATCAATGCTAATCTTGTTCTTGAGTAGAAAAAGATGCTATTGAACATGGTTAACAAATGACCAAAAACCTTTAATTGGTCATATTGTGAACTCATTCGGATTGATCCTAGGATATGCCAGCATCACATCTATACTAATCCTTCCATCAAGCCAAAGTGGTAGTCATAGTAGTAGTTAAATTCAAAATTAAAGTAAATTATTAAATAGGAGATTAAACAACAACTCAAGGAAAGGTTCATCTATCCCATTGCAGATAGTGAGTGGGTTAGCCCACTTGTGATCGTGCCAAAAAAAGATGACAAGTGGAGAGTGTGTAATGATTTCAAGTTGTTGAACATGACAATCTATCTTGGATACTATTTCTAGGCATTGTTTCTATAGCTTTCTAGATGGTTATAGTGGCTATAATCAAATTTAGATTACATTAGAGGATTAGGCCAAAAATACATGCTCAAGTACTTGGGAAGCTTTTGCATATCAAAAGATATCATTTGGTCTATGCAATGCTCCTACAGCATTCCAATGTCTTGTCCTAAGCATTTTTCAATAGTAGATCTATGATGAGGTGGAAGTCTTTATGGATGAATTCTCCACCTATGGTGCTATGTTTGGGCAAGCCATAGACAAACTTAAGTAAGTTCTTAAAAGGTGTGTGGTGATCAATCTTTGACTTAAGTAGCAAAAGAGCCATCTCAGGGTTTAGGATGACATTATGCTATGACATAGAATCTCATAATAAAGGGCTAAGGTCGACCTTGAAAATATTAGGATCATCCAAGGAATAACCTATCATCCAAAAACTATTAATGATGTCTAGTCATTCCTTGGACACATTGGCTACTATTGGAAATTCATAGATAATTTCTCTAAGATCGCTAAATTGTTGGTCAAGTTTACAAAGAAAGATGCTTTGTTTATGTGGATCGAGGAATGAGAAAAGGAATTCAAGAAACTCAAAGAAAATATTGTAGAAAATCTAATTCTATGAGAACCTAATTGGTCCCATTCATTTCACATCCTAATGAACACATCAAACTAAGCCTTGGGAGTAGTGCTTATGCTATTGGATATTCAAAAACATCCTTATTGCATCCACTACACATGCTAAAACATTGTGGGTGCACAACTCAACTACACCATAATAGAAAACGAGCCGATTATGGTGGTGTATGCCTTGGAAAAATTCAAGAACTATGTGCTTGGATACAATGTGTTTATATACACTGATCATAGTGTCATTCACTTCCTCGTGAATAATCCGATGATGAGTCCTCATGTCATATGGTGGATGATGGCCTTATAGGAGTTTGATCTTATAATGGTAGATCGAAAGGAAACTAAGAATGTGGTCACTGACCACTTTTCTTGGTTATGATGGGACAACAAAGAGAAGGAGAGATTTCTCTCTAATCAATTTTCTTATGAAATATCTTTGTTAATGCAATAAATGAACAAGTGGTTGCTAAACATACATGGTACAATGACATCCTTACTTATCTTCTTACTCTAGAAATTCCACAAGAGTTAGACCATAAGAAGAAATAAAAGTTTCTTCATCAGGCCAAATGTTTCATGGAGATCAATGGACACCTTTATAGGGTGTACATCAATGGACTAGTTCATTGGTGCATTCCTAATGTTGATTAGTTGTGTGTTCTTCAAGATGCTCATGAGGATCCTTGTGGGGGCCACTATGTAGGGAGATGCATGACCATTAAGATCCTAATGGTAGGATATTATTGGGCAAAAATCTTCAAGGATGTCCACCAATTCATCTTCTCTTATGAACGCTTCCAATATGATGATGGGTTGACCACTCGAATGGAGGAATCTTAACAGTGGATCCAATCACTCAAACCCTTTGATATCTGGGGTATAGACTTCATGGGTTCCATCACACCCATGTTAAATGACTATTATAGAAAATGGGTAGAAGTAGTAGCCATCACCAACTATACATCTTCTACTACTACTCAATTTGTACAAAAAAATGTTGTAAATAGGTTTGGGGTGCCATGTGCACTGATTTCTGACAATGGTACTCATTTTTTAGGTGCTAATATTCGCAAGCTCATGTAATGCTTAGGAGTTGAACATAAATTAATAACACCTTACCACCCCCAAGCCAATACTCAAGCTAAGGTTACTAATAAGAAGATCTCAAAAATCTTAACAAGAACAATTAACAAATATAGAAAACACTGTAGCAAAAAAGTTAATGATGCCCTTTGGGCCTACCTGTCCACATGAAAACTCCCTATAAGCTACTCTCTATATGAGCTAGTGTACAAAAAATTACTAAGTCTGCCAATTTAATTTGAGCTTTGTACACTTTCAACAGCTTGTGACATAGACCTAGACCTTAGCTTAGCATAGAAAGAAAGATTGATCAACCTCAACATGCTAGATGAGAATCAATTGGTGGTCTTATAATTGAATGAAGTGCACAAGGCATTCAACAAAAAATGCTATGGCCTTAGACTATGGAAGGTAAAATTTCAACCTAGAGACAAGGTCCTCTACTGGAATCCTACACACGTGCCTTAATGAACTAAGTTCCAAATTTTGTGGGAAGGGCCTTACATCATTTAAGAAACCTTTTCTTTTGGATCCATGTTAATTTACAAACTTGAGAGCCTAAATAAGAAAAAACTAGTCAACATGCAACAATTAAAACCTTTCCATGAGCCTAAGCAAGCCAATGAAAGCAATGCCTCCTTGGATGAATAACCTCACTCAATTTTTTGGATCTCATCCTTTTAATTAAGTCATGAGAAAGATGGCCATCCATGCTAATCATTAAAATGGCTCTTTATTTTTTTCTACTTTTTATTTCAAACTTTTTGTTTTACACTTTTCTTATTTTTTATACCTTTTTGTTTTACACTTTATAATTTTTTCTAATTTTTGTTTTACAACATCACTAGTATGTTTTAACTTTCTTGAACATTTTCTAATTTATTTATATTTTACTTTATTTTGATATGAAGTTTTCTGCTTTTCTAATAAAGTACTTTGTTGTCAACAAGACATAGTGATGTTATAGCTATTTGCTAATGGTGATTTGTACTTAATATTTTTTATTGCTAACCATTGGTTTCTATTTTTAAATTTTGATGATTGATGACTATGGCATGACTTATTTTTCATGGAATAGGCAATGAATCCATGTCATTCATCCATCCACAAACTCTATGCTCTTATTGATGTTGGAAGGATAAGGTTCTTTTTCATTAATGAAACTTTAATGAACCTATGACCTTGGTAATTTGAAAACTTAGAAAATATTCAAATGTTTGAAAAGGGTGTGACTTCAAGGAGATTCAACTCTCTGTACCTTTCTACTTACTCAAGTGCAATTGTGTTTTCATGGATCTTTTACCATTTCATGTTGATCAATAAGAGGAACTTAATAAGTCTTTGGATGGTGTGCTCCACATCCAAAAATCCATAAAAGCATAAAATTCAAAAAAAAAAAAAAAAAAAGAAAACAAAAAAAAACATGACAAAAATTCAAAGCACATCCCTTAGACAAAATAATGAGCTACAAGCACTATTTATGGGAGTAAAAAGATATGTTACCCATGTCTAAAGGTCTCCTCTAACTAAGGCCCTTTCTCACTTCCTACTTCTCTTTTCTTCTCAAATAAGGAATAGTGATTAATTTGTGGGAGCATCTTGTATCTAAAGAGGGTGATATGGTAGTAGAATGGCAATGTGAAGTCATTGAAAGTGGTTGATTTTGATCTAGACTAAGAATGAACTTTATTGTGTCATTTAACCATAACAACCACAAGGAACTTCATGTGACCATGATTAGGAACTCCATTCCATCTTCTCTCTCTTCCATCAATGCTTTCCATAATTCACCTCACTACCTATTTCCATGTCTTGTTTGATGTGTTGAAGTTCTTAGGTAGATTCTTTTGAATTTGGTCCTTAACTTTTCATAGCTATTAATCAACTATGGGGCACACTAACTCCTTGGTTTGATGATATGCAAGGGGAAAAAGGACATGAGCCTACTATGGGAAGGACCCACTTACATGTCTCTTAGTTGGGTTAGTTAAGTTTCTTCTTCTTAGGCATTTTTGCAATTAAATATTTCATAAGGTATTTTTCTGCAAAATTTCATTTTTCAAATCAATTTTTCCAATTTTGTGAATTTATAATTCCTCTTATAGCATTTCATCATGTTCACGGCTTTTTTGGCTCTCAGTAGACTCCAATTTCATGCAAAAATTCCTTGTATTTTTCAAGATATTTAATGTGAAAAATTTTCCACTACAACTCCATCGATGGGACCCCATATATGCATCCCATCCATTGACAAAACTGCATTGATGCAAGGCAAAAATGCCTATTAATAAATGGTAACACTTAGCAATTTTTTACATTTTCTCATAAATGAGGAGGGAGTTTTTGAATTTTCCTAAGCCTAGAACCTTCCAAGAGCCATATCGTCCTATCCATTTGTTGAAATTACTCTATTCTTCAATCCTATAGCTACCAGAGGTGAGCTCTTTGTCGTGGGGACTACAAACTTTAAGTTTTTGATGAAAAATTTTTCCAGAAAAAAGTTCTAACTCCCAGAAAAGTTTAACTAAGAAATCAAGATGAAAACATTAATTTATGAGAGTGAAACCTTTTTAACAAGCTTTAGTAATCTTTTAAGTTAAAAATAATTCAAATAATAATAAAATAATCAATCTGCCATGGTCAAAACTTAGACTAAGTGTAACTAACCAATGAGACAAGCTACTAAAATGTTATTAGTTACACATTGAATGTTAATTCTTGGTTACATTGTGATCACAAATGGCATTGAAAGGGAAGCACATGCAGGAAGTAGGACTATTCCAACTGAGGGATAAACAACTAAGAATAGGAAGGGGCTAAGAACAGCCCCATGAGCAAGTAAAGACACATGCCATGTGATGAAGTGTCATTAGTCGATGTGTCAACTAGGTTGCGTATATGGGGTCACGTATATGTAGCCACGTCGACGTGGCCGCATCGACATAGCCTTCCATACGTCGACGTGTCCCCGTTTATGCGAAGCCTATTTCGGCTTATAAATACGACGACCTTCTGCCTCATTTAGGCATCTGTAGTCAGTTGTAGCGAAGCTCTTGTAGTTTTTTCCCATAGGAGATAGAATATTTTCCAAGTGCCCTTAGTAGGTGTGAGAAAAGTGACCGGCTCTTTATTCGAGCGTTGATGTATCTAAGCCCATTGGCATGACAACAATAAAGATGAACTCTTCAAGCATTCCTTACAGCATTTGGACATAGCCATTTTATGCATTCAATAGTTTAATATATTTATGCTTTGATAATTTCTTAAGTTTATGTTATTGTTATCTTAATTGCTATCGCTCATTCGTAGTTCATAAAGGTCATAAGTACAACCATCTCGAATGTAAATCAAACACTTGGTAAACCCAGTGACTCTTAACATCTAGTAACCCAGAAGTGTTAGGAGATGCTCAGAACGTGCTTGGAAGATGGGATCAAATACTTATGCTAGGAATAGTTAGAATACAAGATAGGATAATTATAGATTAGGTAATAGATTATTCCTTACTTTTCATACCTTAATTAGCCGCCAAAAGATAAGTAAAAAGCTACAAAAATAAGTTGCCTCAATCTTAATTAACCATCGCCACTAGAACGTCACAAGTGAGATTGGGAAGACAATGACCATTCTAATCCAAGGTTTTGCAAAGTTAGGGTCTGGTGTATGTTAAGCACCTACAGTCTACGGAATTCGACCGAGTCGCGTGTGAATGCCCGTGATTTGTATGGTTGGGCATAGGGATACCTAGCTGCTCATCATTGGCACTGTTGTCGAGGACTATTAGTCTTACATGCGTCATCTAACCTTAGTGAAATTATCATTCAAGTAATTGGAATGGACCCAGGATAGAAACATTTACACATGCTAGGAGGATTAAAGTAAGTAGTAATGTACACCGATTACATGGACCATCTAACATCTAATATGTCTTCTCACAGGAGAGAGGTATCCAACCACTAGTGCCACAAGAATGTCGGGTGGTATCCAAGCATCCTGATGAATATGTCTTTGATTTCACATTCATCCTACATCAGGATGAGTATCTATGACGGTGGGACATGAAGAGAAACATCATGCTACTACCTGACCAATTAGCTCCTGCGATGCTGTATCACAACCTTGGAAAACTAGGCATCTAGGACCATGGATTGGAGTATGTCATGGAGGACCGTGACTACCGGGACTATCATCCCACTGAGGCTCAATGAGCATGAGA
>MNCI01014513.1:0-13355 GCA_015680685.1 Gnetum montanum
ACTAGTACTACCCATCACTACCACCAAGGTCGTCATCACTAGATCTGAGTTGCACTTTTTGTGATCTTGGTCAAGATTGGTGATTGGTGGTTGATAAATCTTTAATTCACCTTTTGTCATTATCTTAGAAAATGAAGTAAGTATCAAGAAATTTATATTTAATTTTCTATATAATCTTTCTCACATATATTTTATTTGTAGAATAAGTAAGAAACAACTTCAAGTTCAAAGGAGAAATCAAATTATTGAAGCATAAGATCATGAAGGAAAGCATTGGAGCTGGAAATAGATAGAGAATGTGGATTCATTCAAGGGTAAATGAAACCTAAGGGGGGTAGATTGTTACATCCCCATTCCCAAATGATGTTGTTGCCTAATGAAGATGGTATCTCTTCATAATAAGTGTTATTGTTATCTTAGCAAGATCCAAAGGGTAGTTGTCATTAAGACCCGAAAGGGCATGTTATAATAACGGATGTGTCTCTTGAGGCAACCTTTGGGGGTTTGACCGAAGGAATTTATACTTGGGGTTAGATGTTGTGCCAACATAGAATGGTGGGGCTGGTATAGGCAAGTCATGCGATGGCAGAGTCGGTATAGGCAAGTCATCGAAAGCTGGGTGAAGTGGGATAGGAAGTGAACTAGCCATCCCTTCTAGCCAAGTTATAGGCCTAACTATGGTGGTAGTGTTGGATTACCTCTAATGGATAGATGCCAAAGGAAGAAAACCCTAAGGAACACTCTTGGAGCATGATTTGGATATGCTATTCAATATCAATAAAGCATTCTTTTATTTCTATTTCTACATTTTTCCTATTATTTCCTTTATACATAATGCTAAATATCACTTATATTTCTTATTTGGTATATTTTCTTTGTATACATAATGTGTAATATATCATATATTTGATGTTTTCCATGATATCTAGGGACGAACTATCATAGAAATCTTTGAGGAGACATCTCCCACACTACTAAGACATCTGAGGTAAGACATTTTAGCCAAGAGGAGACATCTCACCCATGAAAAAGATGTCTTTCAGACTAATGAGACATCTCTCCTAAAAATTGTATTTTGGTAAGAGATGACCCAAAGAGGTTAGAGATGATCCATACAGCTAGAAAAAATTCTATAATTGTTTATTCTAATTTAAGAAATAGCTAAGAGAAGGTGAAAAAAGATAGAAATAATGTGGAAACTTCACGTTAATCTTGAGGAAGGTTTTCTAAGGGTTTTTTTTCTAAGAAAAATGGTTTTTCTTTATACTTGTATCGTGTAGAGAGATATAGAGAGAGGAGATTTTATGGAAGTTCATTTTTTGAGATTAGGTAAGAGTGTTAAAGAGTACATTGAATAAGTGCATAAGTGTTGTAGCTCCAAGGTCAATTATGTTGTGTGTTGGCCAATGTGTCATAGTATTACTTGTGAGTTGAGATCTCAAATTCTAGGTTATGGAAGAGACTATTTATTGGTTGTGTCTTACATTAAGAACAACCATTGTATGGTTGTAGAGCCTCATGCTCTACAACATTGTTTGAATGTCTTGGAGAGATTTTGGATGTCTTATAGGTTGTGCAAACCCTGTTGTAATCTTTTCTTTGCATAATTGAAGATAGCTAATTTTCTTAATTTCAATAAAATTAATTTCCTTTTCATAACATCTAGATTTAGTGTTGGAAGATGATTTAATATTAAAGTAAACCTACTGTAGCTAAATATCAATATCAAATCTTTATTTGTATTATTTCTTGAATTTGGTTAAGGATTTTGTCAAATTTATATGGATCCTAAGAAGATATAGGTGTTAGCCCTGAATAGGGACATGGAGATAATGAAGTCTACCTTCTTGATGACAGTTGCTTGATTAATGAAACTAGTAGAAAGTAAACATAAGTGCTACTAGTCATATCTAATAATGTCAAGATGATCAACATTTACATTTAGATGAAGAAGTTTCATAGCCTAGTGGAGATGGAGTGGATGATAAGGAAGAATAATATAGCTATGGAAGTATAGAAATTCATTAGCCAAGGATTCCAATAAAAAATATCCTATTTTTCAAATGAGAACTCCAAGGGATCCAACAGTGGTAACTACTTCTCCTAGCAAGCTTAATGAAGAAGATAATGTAGGACTTGTAAGAGTGTTTTGTAACATTGGTAGATTTCTATACAGTGGATTGAAGACTTTCAATGGTATAGATGCCACCAATGCTTTTTCAAGTTGGTTGAAGGTACTTGAAAAGCACTTTAAGTTGGAAGAGGTTTCAAATAACTTGAGGGTACCTATTATTTTATTCAGATTAGAAGGTATGACTTCTACTTGATGGGAAAGGAAGCTGTAGGATTACAAAAGATAAAACATTCAACACATCAGATATTGGAACTCGAGGAATCATAGGTTGAAAAGAAAATTTGAACAATCTCGTCAAAGACAAGAGACCATTATGAAGTTAAAACTCCTAAGGCAAGGTGATAAGGGTGTCAAAGAATTCTATATCAATTTTTTTGGTCTATTCCATCAAGCAATAGTAAACCGAGAGAAGTATGAACAAGATTCAATATTTATAGGAGGTCTCAAAATGACATATCAATAGGAGTTATATTTGTATAAGAAAAAAACTCTTGATGAGGCATATGGTTTTGCATTCAAGGCTAAAAATAAATTAAATGGATTTGGAAATAGGAGCATACAAAATTTTAAGGAAAGGGAGACAGGATCTAAGTTCAAATATGAAGACCACGATGGCAGTCATAATAATAAGATAGAAAATGAAGATGAAAAGGGCAAAGCCAAGAAGGACCAAGGTAAGGAGAGCAAGGATCAAGGTGGTAGCTCATTCAAGATTCAATGCTTTAAGTGTGGAGAATGGAAACATAAGTAATAGAAATGTCCACTTCACAAGGTAGTCAAGAGAAAAGATGTGCAAATTATGGATGTGGAGGAGATATCAAGAAAATATCATTTAGAGATGTATTCCTAATGATCCCAAGGTTGATAAAGTTTCTAAATTAAAGTTTTATGCATTCATGTGAAATGTGAATAAAGGAGACCATCCTACTAGAAAATTGTTATTTTGAATTGGGGATAAATGTTTGCTAGTGGGAAATGGATTCATGTTTTGATTAATGGGAAAGCTCAAGACAATGTGGTTTCTTCTATGGAAATTTATAGATTAGGTTTTGCAACTAATCTCTATCGTATATCCTTTAAGATGCATTGGTTATCTATAGATTTCACTCAAGAGGTGAGACAACAATGTACTTTGAAATTTAAAATTGGAGGCTCTCATGATGTTGTGAAGTGTGATGTGCTTCCAATAGATTGTGCTAATGTAATTCCTGTTATACCTTGAAATGTCGAAAATGGTGCTCACTTTTTTAAATTAAGAAATGTATAGATTGTAGCTAGATCTAATGGAATTCATGAATTGATTTTCATGATAGTTGAATAAGTAAGCTAGAAAGGCTCATTAATTTTTTCCTTAATCCTTCTAGAAGAGAGGGAATATATTAAGGAAGATGATAAAACATATTTTGAATTTGTTATTTTATCAAAAGTTACTTCTAATCATGTTAAAATTCCTACAAGTGTGCTAGGCTTAAATGAGAAAATTATCGAGGTGCTCAAAGAGGAATTGGATGGATTGCCAGCAATGAGGAATGTATAACATTAGATTGATTTTATTTGTAATGCTACCACTCAAAATGAGAGGGATTACCTAATGGTACCAAATCAATGGGATATATTTAAAAGATAGGTATAGAAGTTACTTATAAATGGATACATAAGAAAATATATTTCACTTTGTCTAGTTCCAGTGGCGCTAGTGCCAAAGAAGGATAATGATGAATGGAGTATGTACATTGATAACATGGTAGTGAATAGGATAATAGTAAGGTACAAGTTTTCTATTCAAAGGATGGATAATTTCCTTAGCAATGCAAAGATTTTTAGCAAAATTGATTTGTAGAGTAAATATCATCAAATAAAAATCATTCCTAGTGATGAACGAAAGATAGCTTTCAAGACATTAGATCAACTACTTAAGTGGTTGGCGATGTCATTTGGGCTTACAAATGCACTACTGCATTCATGAGGTTGATGCATGATGTATTAAAAGGATTTATTGGTAAGTTTTTTATTATCAGTTTTTATGATATTTTGATGTATATCTCTAATGAGAAAGGGCACTTGGATCACTTGAGTATGTTATGGCTTAAATTAGAGGAGGTATAGTTAGTAATCAATGTGAAAAAAAAATCATTTATTTAAGAGGAAAATCATAAATTATAGACATGTAGTTTCTAAAAATCAAATTTAGATGAAATCTACCAAGATGAAGGCTATTAGGGATTGGCAAACTCCTAAGAATGTTGGGATAGTAAAATCATTCCTTGGTTTAGTATGTTTTCAAAAATGATTCATTAAAACTTTTAGTGGTATTTTGTAACCTATGTTTTCTTTGTTGAAGAAAAATAAAGATTTCAAGTGGAATAATGAAACCCAAGGGAGCTTTGACTTATTGAAAGCAAAGGTTACCAATGAGCTAGTCCTTGCAATTCCAGATTTTTAGAAGCTTTTTAAGGTAGAGATGGATGCAAGTGGACTTTCTATTGGTAGGATGCTTTCATGAGAAGGTAGGATTGTTACTTTCTTTTTAGAAACGTGGAATGAGTCAAGTCAAAAATATAGTGTATATTAGAAGGATTTACACACTATTATTTAAGCAATCAAGCATTAGAGGCATTACTTATTACTCAAAGATTTCACTTTGATGATGGATCACAAAGTAATATAATTTCTAAACTCTTAAAAGAAGTTGAGTGAAAAGCATATGAAGTGGGTTACATAGTTATAAGAGTTTAATTTTATGTTGAAGAAAAAAAATAAAAATGCCAATGTAATGGTTGATGCATTGTTTAGGATGCATGTGCTAAATTTTAGTGTAACTCATGTGAAATGTATGAGTGATTCTATTGAATTGTATGATCATGATGTTGGTTTTGGACACATTTGAAGGAACCTTAAAGATTCATTGGTGAGTACAGTAAACTAGTTGATGAACTATCATATTTAAGAGGAAATGCTATTTAAAAATGAAACATTATGTGTTCCTAATTGTGATTTTAGGAAAAATATTTTGTTTGAAAAGCATTGTAGTGGTACAATAGGTTACATGAAAAGAGATAAAACATTAGAACTTATGGGTATTCACTATTTTTGACTTGGTATGGAAACTAAAGTTTTAAAATTTATGAAGGAATATTTAACTTATTAGAAATTCAAAAGAGGCAAAGGAGTGGATGCACATTATATGCCTTTTCCATTTTGCAACGATCCAGGGAAAAGTATGCCTATGAATTTTGTGAGTGGTATTTAAAAATATAAAATTGAAAACAATGTAATTTTTGTTTTTGTGAATAGGTTCTTCAAGATGGTACATTTTATTCTATGTAAAAAGATGAGTCATGCTTCTTATGTTGCAAATTTTTTTTCTGAGCATGTTGTGAAGTTGCATGGAATTCGTTTGAATATTGGTAGTGATAGAGACTCTAAATTCACAATTCACTTTTGGGGATCCCTTTGAAAATTTTTTGGGACAAAATTAAACTTTTCTAGTGCATATCATCCATAATCTAATGCTCAAATAGAGGTGGTGAATAAATCCTTACTAAACATATTGAGATATTTGTGTGATGGGCAACCAAACAAGTGGAGAAACTTGTTGTGTCATGTTGAGTTTTCATATAATAATGCTTTTTATGTGACTATTGGGAAAAGCCCATTTGAGATAAACTATGGATTTTTTCCAAAGATTATGAACAATTTGAAGAGCTTTAATGATGAAGCTTAACTTAGTGCTAAATTTATGCAAGAGATAAGGGATATCCATGCATAAGTAAAATCAAATCTTGACAAAAGGCTAAAGAGAGAGTCCTTAAGAGAAATTATGGAAAAAAAAGCCAAAGTTTGCTATTGGTGACTTGGTTTGGATGTACTTGAACAAGAAGTGGCCAAGAATTGTCAACTTCTTTAAGTTAAAAGTGAAGAAGATGGGGCCTTTGAAAATTAAGGCCAAGATTAATTATAATGATTTTGAGATTTATTTACCAAAAGATGTTGGTAGGTATTTTGTATTATGTGTTTTAAATATTAGGCACTATTATGAATCATTTGATAAGGAGATCATGCATGGTAGCATCAATGAGTTGAAGGTAGTTATTGATTAGTCCAAGCTTTCAATGGAAAAGAAGGTAATCATACTTAAGCAAAGGAAAGCTTCTAGCACTAGGGATGTTAAGAGGCATGAATATTTGATTCATTGGAAAGATTAGTTTATAGATGATGTTATATGGGTCTTTGAGATAAAACTTCAAGAATTGGAGATCACTTCAACCCCTACTCTCCTATTTACATAAGCTCACTTTTTGAAGGATGGGAGAGATAGTGTAGGAACACCTCTTTTAATTCCCATGTTCTTTCACTATGTCTATGTTTTGTAGGTTTCAGGCTTTGTGGAGGCATCTTAGAGGTCAAGGAGACATGTTGTCTAGGAGTTGGGATCATAGAAGATATTTAGGATATGCTAAATACTGTTCTATAAAATTTCTAAAATCTCCTAGTCAACCTCATATGCAGGTGGCCAAAAGAATCCTACAATACCTAAAGGGCACCTATGATCATGGTTATTCTATTCCTCATCCAATAAATATGCTCTTATAGGGTATTTTGATAGTGATTGGGGTGGAGATTTAGATGATTGGAAAAGCACTTCTGGTTAGTATTTTAATTTTGGTGCTACATCTTATTCATGGTCATTAAAGAAGCAACCCATAGTTGCACTTTCAATTTGTGAAGTAGAATATCTAGCTGTAGCTTCAAGTGCATGTCAAGAAATATGGTTAGGCAATGTAATGAGCCAAATCCATGCTCTAGTTAAGAGGTCAATAAAGATCTTTGTTGACAATATTTCTGCAATTGACTTGGAAAAGAACCATATCATACATGGAAGAAGTACACACATTGACATACGCTATCATTTTCTAAGAGATCAAGTTGGAAAGAAAGTAATTGAGTTGGTGTATTGCAAGTCTGAAGACCAAGTGGTAGAAATTCTCACCAAACTGTTGAAGTATGATACCTTTTTCAAATTAAAGTGTATGCTTAGAATGATGGTTTTTATAAATTAGGATTAAGGGGGATGTTAGTTGCTAATCCTAATTTTTTTCCAAGAATTAGTTTAATTCTTGGTCAAGTTTGTTAGCTATTTTAATGGGATATCATCATGTAATTCTAACCTCTAGGTTTGGTTATCAAACGAATAGGAGTTAGGTGGATTTAGCCTATTGTAAATATGTCATTTGATAGTAGCTTGATGTACAGCATCTAAATAAAATATTTTTTTTACTCCTCATATCTCATATTGTTCTTTCTCCTATTATTTTGTTGCTTGTTAATTCTTTATCAAAATAAACCATGTTCTGGATTATTATGGGAGTAGAAAAATTAGAAAGGGTTGCATCTATCTATTTTATGAAACCTTAGCTAATGCATGGAACTTTGACAAAAATAAAAGATTAACTATTATGGTAATACTTCTAATTGCTCAAAAATCTTTCTATGTATGCACAGAAGAAATCAAGTTTTGATTGAAACCTTGCTCACAGTGTGGTAGTGCAGCATGTGTTAGGAGGAACAAAGTTACTGGTGGCGTGTACTATATGAATAGTTAAAAGTTAGTAGTTGCTCATTATTATGGAACTTGCATCCTCTATTTGCAATATTTGGAGGAAATGCCATTCCATAGGTTTTATGTTGAATTCTCAATGAGATAATTAAAAATGAAAGAAATAAAAGGTCACTAATGTTTAGTTTGAGGTTTGTAGAAGGTACATTAGTACCATATTCAATGCTTTGTATCATCTATAGCTTGCATATTTTTTCAGCCAAGGAGCATGCAAATAACATTTTAAGATACAAAAAAAATTGCATGTTTGTTTTTGTGTTGCTACTTACAATTTATAACTTTATATTGCATTGTTGATTTTGTTTTTATGCCAATGTCTAAGGATTTGTGGACGTGTCGTAAATCTAAATCTTTTGAAACTTTGTTTACCTGATAAAGAAAATGAAGAAACTAATTTTTCTTTTGTTCACTGCCAGGAAAATTGGAATGGCAACAAATGAAGAATTGAGAAAGTTGTTAAGTAGGAGTTTTCACTTAATAATTCAAGTGAGGGTGAAAAGTTGAAAAGGTATATGATGCAGAGCTTTTCCTAAAAGTTTTGAAATTGTGTAAGAAGGCAATGCTTGTTTTTTTTTTTTTTTTGCATGTTTGAAATTGGTGCATATTTGTTCTTTATAAGAAAAAGAGGAATCATTACCTAGAGGCTCAAAGCTCATCCTGCCAAGGTGGGTTCTTTATAGGGTGGGTGGATAAGCAAAATCTTAATCATCTTGAGTGACTGTGGCTAGGTTTGAACTTAGCTCTTATGACTTTGAGAAACAAGCATGTTTGTTCTTCTTATTAATATAATAGATCCCTTATTTAATGTTAACTTTTTATTTTTGTTTCCCTTTAACCTTGGAGATGTGAGTCTTGTTGGTGTTGATCTGAGATCTGTTGGAATAACAGATTGGGTGTTTGGAAAAGTTATAAGGACTGCATGTGTCCTGAAGATTTGAGAAGAATAGAAGGCAGATCAGCATTGTTGTGGAAGTAGGGTAAAAATGGCCCAAACCACATAACTCTCTATGTTCTTGTGCTATTTTTATTGTTTTTATTCTACTTTCATTTTGTTATCATAGCAAATGGTTGCTAGAGTTTAGAATGTTTTGAGAGTGATTTATAGTGTTTCTTGACCTACTACAGCGCAATATTTTGCCTCTAATGATTTATTCATATCTGTAGGGTTCTAATAATTTATCTAGAGCATTTGTAGTGTGTTTTCAAATCTAATTGTTTTCAGATCTGATTATAACAACTGGTATGAGAGCTAGATTTAAAGAGATGGAGAGGCTGCAAACAACGGAAAGATTGGTAGGAAGGAACTGGAATGTTTGAAGCATTTTGATGAAGGCTATTTTAGCATAAAAGGAATGCCAAGAGACCCTAGAATCCTCTCAACCAGCTGGAATGTCAAATGCTGATTGGAGAAAAATTAAGACTAGGGCATTATATTTCATTCATCCAACCCTAAGCAATGGGATTTTGGCCTCTATCAAACCTGATATGAATCCACATGATCTGTGGCAAACACTGAAGAATAGGTTTGGCAAAGTATCAGGTTTGAATACCTTTCACATTTATCAGAAATTTTTTAGATGCAAGAAGAGATCTGATGTGTCTTTTCAAGATCATTTGGATGAGATGATGGGAAATCTGAATAAGTTGGAGGAATATAAAATTGTTATTCTAGATTTAGTTAAATCCTATGCTTTGTTGGACTCCTTACCTGATTCTTGCTCTACAATTGTGGCATCTATTACTACTTCTATGAATGCTTCATCTATAACATTTGAACAGTTTGTGTCTACCCTTCAGGATTCAAAAGAAAGAGTAGATGAGTCTTCTAGATCTGGAAATGTTCATGTAGTAAAGGAAAGAGGTAGAAGTAGGAGACATTTTCCAAGTAGGGGGAGAAGCACGGAGAAAGGAGTATCACATGGCAAAACTCAAACTCAAGAGTGCTAATACTGCAAGAAGAAAGGTCATTTGAAGAAGGATTGCTTTGCATGGAAAGCACAGAAAAATAAAGGAAAGGAGAAAAAGTCAGAAAAAGGAACATCAGAGGTACGTGTAGCTGATGAAAATGTTAGTTTTCTAATTCAAGAACAATGTACAATGGTGGCGGATGGATGTAGCAGTGACATCTAGTTGATTGACTTAGGTGCCTCCTTTCATATTTGTTTAGATAAGTTTTGTTTTGCATCTTATCATAAAGTTGAATCTAGTTTTGTATATGTTGCTAATGGAAAAGCATTAAAAGTTCTTGGAATTGGAAGTATGAGTCTGCAATAAGTAGGGATGCCAAAGGTGACAATAGATAACGTTATACATGTTCCTGAAGTTACAAAGAAGTTGATTTTAGTTCCATAGCTAGATGATTTAGGTCTGAATTTTAGTAGTGGAGGTGGACATTGGAGGATTTCCAAGGGAATCATGACCATTCTAAAAGGAAAGAATGAGAGAAGCTTATATACATTGATGGAAGATTCATACAACTATAATGCAATAGTTTTTGATACAGAAAATTCTGAAGTGTGGCATAGACGTCTTGAACACATTGGCTAGTCAAGCTTAAAGGTACTTCAAAATCAGACTCTCATTCCTATATTTTCTTATGCTCAAACTGATTGCAAAGACTATTTAGTTGGAAAATCTAGGAGAGTAATCTTTCGTAGGGTTTTGGACAGCAGAAAGAAAAATAAGTTAAAATTGGTTTATTCTAATGTTTGTGATCCTATGACTCCCATTTCTCTTAGTGGATCTATTTATTTTGTGACTTTCATAGATGATTGTACAAGGAAGGTTTGGGTTTATATGTTGAAATCAAAAGATGAAGTGTTTTTGGTTTTCAAAACATTTGTTGCAAGAGTAGAAAATGAAACAGGTCTGAAAATAAAATGTTTACAAGCTGATAATGGTGGGGAGTACACTTATAAATTATTTGCTAATTTTTACAACATCAAAAGAATTAGGCACATTCGTACCCCTCCTAGTACACCACAAGAAAATGAAGTTGCTAAAAGATATAATAGAACATTGCTAGATCATGCTAAAACAATGGTTTTAGGTGCAGGCCTACCTAAGACATTTTGGGAAGAGGCAGTTATGACTGTTGCATATTTGGTGAATAGGTCTCTACATTCTTCAATTGATAATGCTATTCCAGAAGTTCTTTGTAAAGGTAAAAACGTTTCATACAGTCATTTAAGAGCTTTTGGATGTAAGGCATTTATGCATATTCCAAAGGAAAACATAACTAAGTTGGAGGACAAGGCTAAAAGTTGCATATTTGTTGGATATGGAGAAGATGAGTTAAGATTTAGACTTTGGGATCCTGAATTGAAATGTGTAGTGAGATCAAGCGACATTAATTTCAGAGAAAATGTGATGTTTAGTGAGCTGCAAAAAAAAGAAGACAAGTACAGAAATGGCTCAGAAAGCATAACGACTCCTTTTAGCATGACTAAAGAAATTGAAAATGATGAAATTCATGGATTTTCCAGATCTAAAAACTTTGGACAACATGTTGAAAGTACATGACAGCAAGCTGAGAACTTAGGACAGGAAGGAGAAAATGCAAGACAAAAAGAAAATGAGGTAGAAGATGATGAACAACAAGTTACAGATGTGTCTCATTAGGTTAGAATGTCAACCAGAACTACCAAACCTCCTGACAGGTACTCTCCCTCATTGAATTATGTACTTTATAGTGATAGTGGTAAACCAGGAATAGTGAAGGAAGCCATGACATGTGTTGATGCCACAAAGTGGAAGGGAGCTATGTGATGAATGGGAATCACTCCAATAGAACAAAACCTAAGAGCTAGTTTAGTTGCCAAAAGGGAGAAAACCCTTGGAGTGCAGGTGGCTATACAAAATTAAATGATAGGCAATGGGGAAAAACATTTCAAGGCTAGGTTGATGGTGAAAGGCTATGCACAGAAACTAGGTATTGACTTTTAAGAAAGTTTTTCTCTAGTAGTAAAACACTCTTCTATATGTTTAGTGCTATCATTGGTAGTCTGCATGGACTTAGAGTTGGAACAATTTGATATAAAAACAACATTCCTCCATGGAGATTTGGAGGAGAAAATTTACATGAAACAGCCAGAAGGGTATGAATAACAGTAAGGTTCAGTTCTAGCTTGTAAGCTGAAAAAGAGTTTATATGGTTTGAAAAAAGACCCTAGGCAGTGGTATAAAAGGTTTGATACTTTTATGAAGAAGCTATCTTATAAAAAAAAGCAACCTAGACCACTGTGTATATTTTTTTTGGAGATGTTTCAGGTAAATTTACAGTGTTGTTGTTGTATGTTGATGATATGTTAATTACTAGAAATGATATAGCAGAGATAAAACGTTTAAAATTGGAAATGGGAAAAGAATTTTCTATGAAGGATTTGGGACAAGCAAAGAAAATTCTTGGTATGAATATTCACAGTGACAGAAAAAGGAAGAAGTTGTGGTTGAGTCAGGAAAATTACATTGGAAAGGTTCTAAAGTGTTTCAACATGGAGGATGCAAAAGCTATGCAAACTTTGCTATTGATCATGATACAAGATGATCTTCTACAGGGTACACATTTATTTTTGGTGGTGCAGCAGTGAGTTGGTTGTCACATCTACAACCACTAGTAACTTTATCTACAACTGAATCAGAGTACGTAGCCCTCACAAAAGCATATAAGGAGATGTTATGGATGAAGATATTTTTGCAGTCCTTTGAATTAAAACAACAAAGGTATGCTATGTTTTGTGATGATTTGAGTGCAATCCATCTTGTAAAAAATTTTGTGTTTCATGCCAGGACAAAACAGATACATGTCTGATTCCACTTCATAAGAGAAATCATAGAGGATGGCTTGGTGCATGTTCAAAAGGTCCATACAAAGCTCACTGTTGCTGATGTTTTAACAAAACCAGTGATAGCTGAAAAAAAAAATTTCTATAGGAAGAAGCTTGGGATAACTGAAGCTTAATCATAAGTGCACATCTCTTAAAGACTGGTTGGATTTTTCTTCAAGGGGAAGTTTGTTGGAAAAATAAAGATAAATACATTAATTTTTGTATTTCCTTTTATGTTACATTTGATGTGGGGATGTGTTTTATCCCACATGTAGTAGGATTGGGGTTTGGTCCTCATGTTTCCTCATAAAAAGGAGGCTTGGTGTTTTATCCCACATGTATTAGGATTGGGGTTTGGTCCTCATGTTTCTTCATAAATAGAAGCCTTGGGGTAGCCTTCAGGATGTGCTTTAAAGTGAAAGCATTGTATCAACGTTTTACCTTGGAGGCGTGAGTCTTGTTGGTGTTGATATGAGATTTGTTGGAATAATAGATTGGGTGTTTAGAAAAGTTTCAAGGATGACTTATGTCCTAAAGATTTGAGAAGAATAGAAGGCAGATTAGCATTGTTGTGGAAGTAGGGTAAAAATGGCCCAAACCACATAACTCTTTGTGTTCTTATGCTATTTTTATTGTTTCCATTTTTCTTTCATTTTGTTATCACAACAAATGGTTGCTAGAGTTTAGAACGTTTTGAGAGTGATTTATAGTGTTTCTTGACCTACTACATCGTAATATTTTTCCTCTAATGATTTATTCATATCTGTAGGGTTCTAAT
>MNCI01014516.1:0-20161 GCA_015680685.1 Gnetum montanum
ATTGCAAAACCATTGTATATGCTCCTAGAAAAAGATGTTTCTTTTTTATGGACCAATCATTGTCAAGAAGCTTACTTAGAATTAATAAAACATGTAACTACTACCCTTATATTAAAAGCACCTAATTGGAATTTCCCATTTGATTTAATGTGTGATACCAGTGATACCATAGTAGGGTAGTTTTAGGACAATATACCAATAATAAGCCATGAGTTATCTATTATGTATCTAAAAGTCTAGACAAAGCCCAAATAAATTATACAACTATAGAAAAATTATTGTTAGCTAGTATATATTCTTTAGTTAAGTTTAGACATTATTTAATAGGCTATAAAACTAGAGTATATATTGACCATTCACCTGTTAAGTTCTTGGCTACTAAACAAATAGAAAATGCATGAGTAATGAGATGGTGCCTATTACTCCAAGAATTTGATCTTGATATTTTAGATAAAAGAGATCGGGAAAATGTAGTGGTAAATAACTTTTCTAGATTAGAAACTAGAGATGAAAATAGAACATAAGGGGCCTTTCATTATGAATTCCTTAATGAACAACTCCTTTCCATCAAAAAGGATCCTTGGTTTACTAATATAGCAAACTATCTTGCCAGTATGAAAACTCCTACCCACTGGAGTAAGGAAGAAAAGAAATCTTTCTTACAAACAATATAAAAATAGATTTTGAGTAGTCCATATCTTTATCATATTTGTAAAGATACTATAGCAATAAGATTTGTGGCTAAGGATGAGCAACAAGAAATTCTACACATGTGCCATGATGACTTAGGAGGTGGCCATTTTGATAGTAGGTGGACTACTATCAAAATCCTACAAAGTGGATTTTATTGGTCCTCAATTTGTAAAGATTCTCATAAGTATGTCCAAGAATGTGGTAAGTGACAACAAATGAAAGCCATAACAAAAAGAGAAGAAATGCCCTTAAACCCAATTCTAATAATAGAACCATTCAATGTGTGGGGTATAGACTTTCTAAGACCATTTCCACCATCAAATGGATGCCAATACATTTTGGTTTGTATAGACTATGTTACTAAATGGGTAGAAGCAAAAGCCACCCCCAAAAATGATTTTAATTAGTCATAGCTTTTCTTAGAGAAAATATTTTAACACATTTTGGAACTCCACGAGTGATCATTAGTGATCAAGAAACTAATTTTTTAAATATAATAATGGTGAAATTCCTTAAGTCTTATGAAATCTAACATAAGATAGCTATTGCCTATCATCATCAAATTAATGGTTCGGTAAAAATGTAAATATAATTATATTAAATATATTAACAAAAACTATACGTACTAAAATGAAGGATTGGTTGAAAAAATTACAAGATGCACTTTAGGCTTAGAGGATTACATATAAATGAAGTTTAGGATATTTCCCTTATCAATTTGTTTATGGTAAACAATTTCTATTGCTTGTGGAAACTAAATATCAATCTTTATGTTTAGCTCAACAATTGAATTTTAATGAAGACATAAATCATGCCTCTAGAATAAACCGATTACATGGAACTTGATGAAACGAAGTTTAATGCTTGTGATAAGAAAAAAATTATAAAAAAATCAAATGAAAAATTTACATGATAAGAATATTTTTAAGAAGCACTTTTCCGTATGTGATAAAGTTCTTTTGTATAATATGCAATTACATAAATTTCTAGGTAAGTTATCAACTAGGTGGAAAGGCCCATATCTAGTTCTGCAACCCCATGCTAATGGTAGTTTTTTAATTTCGCCTATTGGTGATTCCCCAACTACATTCCTAGTAATTGAAAAAAGGCTTAAATTATGTTATCAACATCATATTGAGGAACTTGGAGAAGATGAATTAATAGAACGAAATGACCCAACTTACCTTAATCAAGATGAAATAAATGCAAAAGATTCATTAGAAGTCGTAGCCTTGGATGGTAACCTTCAATAAGACCCTGATGTAATAATGTAAATTCCTAAATAAATTATTGTAAGTCTACAAATTTTACCTTGAAAAATGTACAGGATAGTAGTATCTTATATTGTTAGTTGGAACTATAAAGAATTCATTCACATGATGTCTAGAATGCAAAGGAGAAGAAAAAATCCTCTTACATTGAGATAGGTAGGTTTAAACATAAAATCCATCTAGGTAAGCCTTAGAATAATTTATTTTTATTTTTATTTTTTTATACCATTTCTTAATGAAAGATAGATACAAGTTATCTGCATTAAGTGGAATGGAATTGCATCTACCGTATAATGGTTTACATATAAACCATTACTTTTGGCAACCACCAATAACTTAAAATAATAATATATGTATTAAAGATATAATATGTACATGTATGTATAATATAACATATAATAATAATAATGTATATAATAATAATAAAATNGGAGATTAAATAAACCAACCGTGTAGTGGGAAATTAATAAGTCATTTTTGAAGTGGAAGAGTTGGCTACATGAGTGAGTAGGAATTTTAAAAATTTTGGCATTTATATAAGGAGTTGTGGTTGGCTTACGAAACATAACATATTCAAATTTAGCATTTGAAAAAGAAAAAGGAGAGGATTGAAGTTTTCTGATTTAGTGTGTTGAGTGAGTTTGAGAAAAATGGCAGTGAGAAAACCTTTCATTTTGTAAATGACTAGATACTACCCAGAGCATGTTATGAGAGCCTTTTTCAAGGCAACTACTCGTGGTGCATCCAGTGAAAGTCCATTCTTACTTTAGCTTTCAAATGAATTTATCTTTCTCACTAGTGGATGTTCCATTCATTCAAATGTTTAGGGTGGTTTTCATTAGTGTATGATAGAAGCTAAACATCAAGAAGAGTCTAATTAGTATGATTCTTAGGGAGAAACTTTCATGTCTTAGAATATAGAAGAAATTGGTTGTGAGAAGAATCGCAAATCAACAATTAAGGAATCAACTAAAAAAGAGATGGAGATGGAGATGGTTCCTACAAATAATGGTAAAGCAGAAAAAGTTGAAGCTCCAAGAAGGCAAGGAGATGAAAAGAGAACATTTGTCATCACAAAAATTGAATATGAGAAAATTCACAACATGAGGATTCCGAAAAGGGTTACTTTGACCATCCTATCCCCTTCTACTGAATAATTTCTCATAGGCTCTACTCGTAGAGTTTTTACTCTGTTATAGGAATGAGGTTTTTATACCATCAAATCTTAACTTTGATGGGAATTTTCCTTCAAAACTATTTACTCTTTTACAATGTAAAAATTTAATAAATAGCTCTCATTGTAGTTGACTTCAATTATATTTTTTAGGATTAAACAAAACCTACATAAATCTCTTTAAAGTATTTTTAAAGGGGAAGCAAGAAATGTTGACACATTTCTACCATTCCATGGAGTAGCAATCCATGAAAAAAATAAGCACCATAAGAACTATGAAAATTTGCACATAGGAAGTAAAACGTCATTTGTGCCATGAGATAATTTTTAAAGAAATTTGTAGAATAAAACAAATTTGAATGTAAATGGAGTTGCTTGCATTGTGATACATTTAGTATATGACGAATATGGTGTTTGAAGATTCGCAAAACTAGAGGAAGAAAAAGCAGTGAGAAGGAAATGATTTTACTTTCTAGTACTAATTGAGAGATAAGATTTTGGTAATGCAACTCTAGATTCTGAAGTCGAGTTGTCCAATAGGAATTTATATAATAGAGAGAGTGTGTCACTGGGACAATGAATCTAAATAAGAAAATCATTTAATACTAAGAAAAAAAAAACCAAATGCAGCTTTGATAAATCATTCTTGCTACATTGTAGTGGGAAAAATATGCATAAGCTTGTGAATAAAGATGGAGACAAGGCTAAGGCCAAAGACATATTATCATCAAATGCATAGTTTTTCTTATATGAAAGTCCATTGCACATGTGGAATCTTATTTTACTAAGGCATTTATCAAAAACCTTGAATGTGAAAATTGTATGGATGGTTCATTTCAACCCAATAATAGTGGGAAAATATATGAAAGTGGGATGTGGAAGTTATCAAAGGATGATAAAAAGTATCCTAGATAGTTGATAGGCACTTCTAGAACCTACTGGACCCTTGGCTACTATTTCTAAAAATTCTCCTTATTTTCTAAACTCAAACTTGCACTATATTAATGAAAATAAGATGTATCAGAAGATTTCTTAAAAGAAGCATAGTTTTTAGAACCTAGTGTTGGTGTAGGTGGCATTCCTTCTAGAAGCAACTTGGTAACACAAAATTAGAAAATGGTTGCATATTACATTAGTAGGAAACTTCCATGGTAGCATTGTGGTGTAAGCCTAAGACTAATCCTAGGCCTTTCATTACTCGAATTTTCTAGCAAAGAAGGAATCATGTTTTCATGCTTCTCTATGCATAGAAACACATTCACAGATACATAGACGTGCTTTGTTTGATGGCAATCATGTCACAATCTCTCTGTAGTAGGGCAACATCCTTAGCTATATATAATCATCATAATTTTCTTCCTATCATCAAGAGAATGAGAATGATAATTAACAATAAATTAGGAGCATGTCTAACTTTATCTCCGTTCACTAAGAAATAGACACAAAAATGGCAATGGCTTAATCAAGCCATAGCATTTTTGCCTCTTTGATGATGGTGGAACAAAGATGCTCTTCCTCATTCTCCCAAACCTAAGCAAAAGCAAAAATTTTTTATGGGAAAGTATGCATGTTCTAGTGGCTTCTTCGGGTGATTCTAATAGTTTGCCTAAAAAATTCCACAAATGTGATAAGTCAATTTATAATTTTTAGGATTTTTAAGCCCTCTTTCTAGTTCCAAAAAGAACTATTAGCAACCATTTGGGATTGCTAATGTTTTCCTTCAGTCTCATGAATAGGATCATGAGAAATGAAGGTGTTCCTTCAAACTTGAGCTTAGCAATTTTCTAGTCTCTAAAAAATACAAAGGTCCAAATACCTCCAAATAAACTCAATCATACTAGAGTGAACTAATCATAAATGTGTATTTTCTATTATAGATGTTGAAATGGTCAAATTTGTGTATGAAGCTGTAATAGGCTATTATAAAAGAAATTTAGCTAATCTTGTTGAATACTATGGGTCATCAAATAGTCCTATTTTTTCAAGTCAATTAGTCTATATAGTCCCTATAGTAAATTTCTTGAAAAAAATAAAATTTCACCAAAATTCTGAAGCACAATTCTATAGAAATCTACTACTAATTTTTCTTAGAGAGA
The DNA here is from genome assembly GCA_015680685.1 of Gnetum montanum. Taxonomy (NCBI): domain Eukaryota; kingdom Viridiplantae; phylum Streptophyta; class Gnetopsida; order Gnetales; family Gnetaceae; genus Gnetum; species Gnetum montanum. The sequence continues at coordinate 5,235 of MNCI01014516.1, forward strand.
AGGATCCACAAGAAAAATAGAAATAGAGTAAGATTCAATGGATTTTAAAAGAGAAGAAGAAAGAAAAGTAGATTTGTGTGAAATATCAAACATTTAAGCAAGATAAATTGAACATGAGAAAACACTTTGAAATAAAGTTATTCCACTCCAATCTAAAGTGTTACAAATTATCCAAATCCTTTGCGCTCAATAAGAAATTTCATAAGAAACCTTATTAAACTTCCAAAATGCTTTGTAAATGACAAAATACAAGCTATTATTTGTCTAGTTAAATAGTTGTCAATAATTTCAAATAATAGAGCTATTAGAAATGATTTAACAATTCCAAGATTAAAACATCAAGAAAAAGACTTCAAAAATTGATGTTGTTTTAAGTCAACTCAAAATATTAAATATTTTCTAAGCCCTCTAGACTCAAATAGGAAATTTCATAAAGAAATTACTATTAAATTACTCAAGATGCTTTTCAAAGACAACATAAGCTCTTATATGGAAACCAAATAGAAGTCTAGAGTTGCATGAAAATAGAGCTATAAGACAAATTAGAAAATCCCAAAATTAAATGCCAAGGACAAAACTATCTAACTCAGTAGCTAGAAAACTAAGAGAAAATGAGAAGAAAAGAACTCATATGATTTAAACAAAGAAGCTGAATTGATGATGCAATTAGCAAGCCATTCTTACAAGTAATATTCAATAATTCATAATGATCTTCCCTCCTTTTCTCATTCTCAAACTCCCACTTCATTTCCTACCAATGCCCATAGATTCTATCATCCACATATTACATAAACTATAGAAAATCATGGTGATTAAGGAGAATCCATGAAATTTTAAAAAAACTACAGCAATGATTTTATGGAAAAATTTCTCCATTGGCATAGATGAAGTGAAGACTGCTAGTCATCTCTAGCACTACTTTCTTGGCAAAAATTTCAATTTTTTCATCATAATCATCATCATCTTCTTCTTATGCAAGATAAGATTGTGCCATTTTATTTACATGTTCCCTAAGAAACACCTTCAAATGCATGGATGCATCTTCTGTGCTACACCATGAATGCTCGTTTTAGCCAAAAATCCGCTATCGTTAATCCTTACCTAGATTCCTCAAAATCTTGTATATCATCATGAATCTTACAACTTCTTCCACATATTTCATCGAACATGGTTAGACATGGAATCATCTTTTGTGATATTTAAGTAGGAAAGAGTCACATATCGAAAGTCTTCCATTAAAATAGATAGTCCACATGGCTACGCTTACAGCACTATTTCTATGGTACTTTTCCATCGATAGCATGTATCTAGCATTGTTCCTACATACTAGTTCTTGTTCATATGATTCCACCAATTATAGCTACATATTGAAAGATAATTTTTAACATGTCTACTATGCTTCTACACACACTAGCTATTTAGCTGTAAGGCCATTTATACAAAAATAGAAAATGTTGTACGGATGGATTGCTAGATTTGATTGTCAAGCTTGTTATACATAAGAAAGTTGGAGAAATGGAGTTTTCACATTCTTGAGATTACTATGAGGCATCATGAAACCTAATAAGCTAAGCTTTTTAGTTGTTCTTAGTGCCTACTGGGATGGAGATGAAGACCATGGAAGACATATTCATGCTCTATGTGTTAAGTCTTCATTGGGTTGCAGCATTCCTATTTAAAATTATCTTGTGACTTGCAAGTATGGGTGCTACTCTATTTACAATCATCTAGGAGAGGAGTTGTAGAACTTTAATAAGCATGCCACATTTCTCTTAATTTTTATAATGATGATCATACTCCTGTTGCATGTGGGTGTGGTAATGCAGGTCATGCATTACTTCCACCAAGAGCTCCTTCTACCATTGATTTAGCCACTTCCAAGATAGATAATTTTACCTTTTACTATAAAATCTTCCAATAGATTATCTCTACAACCTCTATATATGGTTGTTTCAAAGATGCAAGTTGAACATGGCCTATAAGATTTTGGGATATTTAACCATGCTTTATATTCCTTGAACATAAACAACCTATTATCATAAGTACAGAATGCATACTCCACTAGATTATTGTCCTCTATGATAATAAACTTAGGATAAAATGAGAGCTTAGATTTCTCCAATAATTCAATGAATTGATTTTTAAAGAACTTTTTTGCTAGGTAAAGATCACATTGATAATATTCCACTTTTTCTTATTTGCACATATATCTAAACATTTGTTGTTTATTCAACTGTAAATCAAAACTTCTTTGCAAGTTGCTAACAACTTCATAATGTCTAGCAAAGCTTGAATGAAATTTGGAAATCCCATCCTATTTGATGTTGCAATGAACCATTACCATTGCTAGTGTGGACTTTGTTACCCTTAAAATAGAAATTGACTTGTGGTATAATCCACTTGGTTATAGCATGCAGCTATGGGGTTTGAAGGGAGGAATTTTAACATGGATGTGACTAACTTGTCATTTTAATGTTGTTGTAACCTACTATTTTTCCTTGACCAACTTCCTCAAGCAAGAATGTTTAAGGATGTGAAGATCTCCAAGAGTCATGATTCATACTAAAAAGAGACTAGGATGGTATCATCTATGTCATAAAACCTATGTGTTATTCTATTTCCATAATGTACATTAATGTCAATGATAACAACTCATTTGTAACTAGAATCTAGAGCTAACTGAACAACAAGGGCTTGGACAAGTAAATTTACATATTTTGGATTATGAAATTATGTAGTTCTCAAAGTAGAGCAAGCCTCCTAGAGTACCATTTTTCTGTCAAAATATATAGCTCCTCTTAAAGCACCATAACCTCATAAAGCCTGCTAAATTAAATGGTTGAAATGTGCCAACATTTCTTACCCTTCTTGAAATGCTTAAAGAAATTTATGCAAGCTCCATTTTAAACTAAACTATATTTGAATCTTTTTAATGAAATTTTTACAGTGAAAAATAGTAAATATTTTTGGAGGAAAATTCCCATCAAACTTCAAGTTAGGTGGTATAAAAACTTCATCTCTGAAACAAAAAAAAAATTATACAAGTGAAGCCATAGCATAATCTACTTAACAAAAGAGAAGAGAGCGGTCAAAGTGACCTTGTTAGGAATCCTCTCTTCTTGGATTCTATTGTACTTAATTTTTCATGTAATCAAAGCTTTCCTCTCTTCCTCTTGTTTTATTGGTATTCCCACTTCTTTAGCCCTCAAGTTAACCTTTGCAGCATTATTACCCAAAACTATCTTCTTTCCTTTTTCAAATGTTGTTTTAATTTCAATACTCAGAGCTTCATATTTGGCCTTGTTGTCAGTGCAAGGGAAAGATAGAGAAACTTCCTTTAAAATTTTTGGGAAATCATCTTCTACTAAAACTACTCTAGCTCCTACACCTTTGGAGTTATAAGAATCATCAAAGTATAATTCCCACTTGCTCTCATCTTAAGATTTCTCTTTTTCTTTTTCCAAGTTACAAACTTCTTGAAGTATGAAAAGTTTTGATTCAAAAGATCTTATTTTGAGAACTTCCCTTTGCCCTATTAAGGTAATGTTTTCAGTCAAAAAGGGTTCACTATATATGTATATTTGATTTGGTTCCCCTTTTAAAGGTAGCCACATATGTGAGTAATTTGTTGATATGTAACCTAAGAAATTTTTACTCCAACTTCTACTTAAACAAAGATTATATGAATCTGGGATATCTGCTACTTGAATAGTTACTCTACTTTATATGTGGGGTTCAAAAGTGATTCCTAATAGAACATTTAGTAGTTGATCCACAATCTTCACTCTACTTTTGTCTACTTGAACAATCTTTTTATTCTATTATTTGGGAGTCAAATCAAGTTTTGTGCATATGGATAATGACATAATAGTAGAGCTAGCTCCAAAATCAACCAAACAATTGGGGAGATATTTTTCCTTTAAATTAATTGTCAAAAGAAAAGAAGGAGCTTCTTTATCAAGAGTACAATCATAGCTAGTTTTTGTTGTCTTATCAATGTTAGATACATAGCTTAACTCTGATTCTCCAGCTCTCCTTTTACCTTTAATAATCTCTAAAGCCTTTATTTGCTAATCTTTTATCTATAAAAAATTAATATATGCTATTGTTGGCCTTGGCATGTTTAAGATGCTAATCAAATTATATTCTCCAGCTCCATAAAAGCTTGGTTTCTTCACCCATTTATTAAAATTTTGAGTACTTTTCTATACTTGATCTCCTTTATTTTTCTCTCTCTTCTGCTTGGTTCAAAAACCTTCCTCTTAGTACATGCATTAAAAATGATGTTTGAAGAACTAGAAGTAGTTAATATTTCCTTTGATCGTAGATTATATCTATTTTTTATATTGTTACTAAGCTCTTCATTTGATGATATATCTTCTTCAAAACTTGACAGAGAAGAGGTATCACTAGATCCATTCTCAGAAGATTTGCTTACATAATGATTACTAGATAGTTCATTATCAGATTCAATATCAAGGAATTTGGACATAGCAAGACTACTATCATCCTCATCATCTACTAACTTAGTGTCTTGATGTTTCTGTTTCCTATTTTTATTTTTTATTTTTTCTTGATTTTAACTTTTACCAAAGCTTTTCATAGATTCACTACTTTGTTGGACAAGTCCCTCATTAACTGTCCTATTTCAAATTATCTTCTATCTAATTCTTGCTCTATCTTAATATGAGAGGGTCATGGTAATGTTTTAAGTTGTGCAAAATATTTCGAATTGTTGAAGATGCTTTTCAAAAAGACAACATAAGCTCGTATATGGTAACCAAATAGAAGTTTACAACTGCGCAAAAATAAAGTGATAAGAGCAATATAAAAATCCCAAAATTAAATGCGAAACAAAATACTACCTAAACTATTAGCTAAGCAACTAAGATAAAATGAGAAGAATAGAACTCATAGGATTTAAATGAAGCAGCTAAATTGATGATTTAATTAGTAAGCCATTCTTACAAGTAGTCGTCAATAATTCTTCTTGATTTCTCCACCCTTTCCTATCCTACCTTTTTTTATAGTGGCCTTAGGGTAGTTACAAACATCATGAGGAATTAAGGTAAGTTACAAATAACATGGAGATTTAGTTATAACCATAAGAAGTTACAACTTCCATGAAAAGTTTCAACTTCTATAGAAAATAAAGTTATATTTACCAAATTTGAATATATCCCCTTTTGAAATTGTAACCCTATCCTTTTTAAAGTAAAAAATATTTTTCACAAATATTAGTTCAAGTGAAATAATAGAATCTATGAGTTTTACATTATTAAGGCCACATGGTGTTAAGGCACTGCCTTTTACACATCTTTTGTGCCTTCTTCTCTAGCAACCTTAGATGCTCTTAGATCCTTTGTCACTAGAGTCTCTTAGTCATGTTTTCAGTAACCATGGTCGCTTGTGGTAGCACCACTTAGGTTGATGGAGTAAAGCAAAGCATCATTGCTGAAACTGAAGCTCTGAAACCAAACATGGCAGGTGCGTAGAAGAGAATAGAGTCATTACTGGAGTGCAGGAATGCGTGCCATCATCAAGTATGCCCTGTTGCATCTAGCCAACAAGTTATGGAAATTCTACACTTGTGTTTTCGGTTCTCCAAATTTTGCACAAGATTTCTCAACCCTAGTCTAGGCGGTGTGTTCAAAAGTGGATTCAGACTAGTATTTTTATCTTGGTGGTGCATGGAGCTTTCAACTGGAGCCACCATTTGTTTCTGATTCCTGGATGAAGTGAAGGCAGAGAAAAATGGACCAACGTTACCACCTCCGGGATTTGAAAATCATGGCAATGGTCGACATGATGGTGCAGATTTTGGTGAGAAATTCTCGAAACTATCAACATTGATGCTATCTAGGAGACCATTTTGGTGCTGGATTTTATTCTGAAAAACGTCGCAGTAGTTCGCGGACTCGAAACTTTCTAAGTACGTCATGAATGTCTTGTCCGCACTACTCGAAATGACAAGAATCAAGGATTTTCCAATGACTCGGCGCAATTCCACCCTCGTCTGCTCTGTTGCTACTATTTCAGAAGTCTCATTTTCTTCTCTGGGCCTCTGTGTTTTCACATTATTATTTCTTTTGATTTATGTTTCTTTCGAGATTCCCTATCATTCTTTGATACAGAGCAAAATGGTTCCTTTTTCTACCCTCACTTTGTAACATTGATACACATTGATACACTGATATCCTGTACTAATCATTTCCTACTGTAAATAAAAATGTGTGCCTAATGATTCTTTGCTATACGTTTTTAAGGATATATCTAGATGTTTTTTGTTGCCTAATTAAAGGCGGATGAAGTATTTCTGCACAAGGCTAGCAACCTACGTTGGTGTTCTAGAGATGACAAAGCTTCTTGAAATGCTTCTCTGATCACCCTTTCCATACTCGTGAAAATCCATCAAAGGCACTTTTTCTTCCATCATCAAAAGCCTGTGTTTTTCTTCCATGCAAGGGACTTTTTTTTTTTGTTTTGTTTTTGTTTTTCTTTCTTTTCTGTCTCTGCTTAGAGGACTTACCGGATTGCCCCACTTTTGCCCGGACGGCACTTGTGCATTGCTTCAAATTGCTCAAGTCCATCCCTTATTTTTATGCTACAATATATTGCATAGAACAATAAGGTGGGTCAACTAGGTATACCTTAATCACCTGCACATCCTCCATATGATCTCTGTAATGTCTTTCCAGTTTACGACAATCATTCATAATCAAAATTTCTAAGCATTTTATCTAAAAAAAAGACCTTGATAATTGGATTAACTTATGACAGGAACCCATGTTCAATTCTCTAAGGAATGGAAGCCTCCTAAACTATGATATCCATTATTCTCAAAGAAACAATGATGTTCTTTTTCACCAGCAAACCTTCCAATTCTGTATATTTCTTAACATTTAATGATTGCAAAACTATAAGATTCTTAACCTTAACAATGGGTATGTCAGCCAAACTTGAATCACTCATATCTAATATACATAATAAAATAATAGTTATATATATACTTAAGAATAATATTTAATGATAATAAGAAATATGTGTATATATATAACAAAAATATATGTACGTAAGAGTGTTAGTTTAAATATTAAATTTAATTTATCATAAGTGTTCATTACTTATTATGTCTCTTAAGTACACTTGAGTGAGAGTGGAAGCTTGAATAACCACATAGTGAAAAACTAAATTAAACAACGACATAGTGGAAATTAAATTAATCAACTCTCATGATGGAAAATGAATAACATACATTTGAGTTTGAGAGTTGGTTGTTTGAATGAGCGGGAATTCCAAAATTTTTGCATTATATAAAGAGTTATGGTTTGCTTGAAAACACAACATCTTCCAATTCAAAATTTGAGAAAGGAAAATTAAGCATTCTAATTTAAGGTAGAAAGTGAGTTTGAGAAAGATGGTAGTCAGAAGACCTTTCATTTTGTACATGACTCGTTGTTGTCCAAAGCACATCATGAGAGCCTTTTGCAAGGCAACTACTCATGGTGCATCCACCAAAAGTCCATTCTTACTTTGTCTTTTGGATGAATTTAGCTTTCTTACTGGTGGATTCTCCATTCATTTGAACATTTGTGGTGGTTTTCACCAATGTATAGCAAAAATTGAACAACAAGAAGAGTCTAATTGAGACAATTCTTGGGAGGAGGCTTTCATGTCTAAGAATATAGAAGAAACTAGATGCGAAGAGCATCACAAACTAGCAACCAAGGAGTTGGTTGAAAAAGAGATGGAGACAACTCCTAGAAATAATGCTAAAGTAGAAGAAGTTGGAAGGGAATAAACCAATAATGATTACTGAGGACTACTTGTAAGAATGGCTTGCTAATTGCATCATCAATTCAACTACTTTGTTTAAATCCTGTGAGTTCTTTTCTTCTCATTTTGTTAGAGTTGCTTAGCTAATAGTTTACATAGTATTGTGTTTGGCATTTAATTTTGGGATTTTTGTATTGCTCTTATACCTCTATTTTTACATAGTTGTAGACTTCTATTTGGTTGCCATATAAGAGCTTATGTTGTCTTTGAAAAGCAACTTGAGCAATTTAATAGTAATGTCTTTATGAAATTGCTTGTTTGAGTCTAGAGGATGTAGAAAATCTTTGATATTTTGAGCTAACTTGAAATAGCTTCAATTTTTAAAGCCTTTTCCTTGATGTTTCAATCTTGAAATTGTTAAATCTTTTCTAATAACTCTATTATTTGCAATTCTTGACAATTATTTAACTAGCCAAATAATAGCTTGTAATGTGTCATTTACAAATCATTTTGGTAGTTTAATAAGGGTGTATTTTACAAAATTTCTTGTTGAGCTGAGAAGGTTTGGTAAATTTGTAACACTTTAGATTGAATTAGAATAACTTTATTTTGAAGTGTTACCTCATGTTCAATTTATCTCACTTAAATGTTTGAGATTTCACAAAAATCTACTTTATTTTCTTCTTTCTTTTAAAATCCATTGAATCTTACCCTATTTCTAATTTTCTTGTGGATCTTTCTCTTTGGGGAAGATTAGAAGTAGATTTTTGCAAAATCATGCTTAAGAATTTTGGCAAAATTCCATTTGTTTCAAGCAACATACTATGAGAACTATATAGACTAATTGACTTGACAAAATGGGAATCTTTAATGGCTCACAATATTCAACAAGGTTATTTGAATTTCTTTTATAATAGCTAATTACAATTTCATACACAAATCCAACGATTTCAACATTCATAATAGCAAACACACATGTACACTTACTTCGCTCTATTATGACTAAGTTTATTTGGAGGTATTTGGGTTGTGGTGTTTTCATAGACCAACAAACACCTAAACTCAAGTTTGAAGGAACACCTTTATTTATTGTGATCCTAGTCACAAGACCAAAGGAAAATGTTGGTAGTCCCAAATGGTCACCAATAGTTTTTTCTTTTTTCTTTTTTTTTTGGCACTAGAAGGAGGGCAATATTGGTATGATTCAATTCTTGGTCTTCCTAAGGGAGCTAAATTATGGACTATACCATGCATTATAGAAATAAAATTTCATGTCATGATGTTTTGGTTTCTTACCCTCTAGTTCATGGGATCTTGGATAATTCCATTTTTGGCACATACAGCTTATTTTTGGAAAGATTGCATGACTTACAAAGCCTAAGCCTTGTACAGTCTGGTGACTGATGTTGCAATGGAACTCCACTCTAAAGAGTATATATTATGGCATGTCCATCACTTACTGGCTTGATCTTAGAGAGCAAGCATTGCCATAATCTCACCACAATCATTAATAAAATTATCAATACATGTGACTAGTATTCTCAAGGATAGCACAAGCTACATAATGTCTAGCATCACTTCACATGACATCCACCTTGTGCTAAAAATGTGGCATTGCAACTCTATTTATGCATTTGTCTTTACATACATACATATATATCCATCCATCCATGTATGCATCAACTCCATCATTACTACTTCTACTACTAGGATTTTAATATATATATATATATATTTAAAAAATGGGGGAATGGGTAGGAAAATCAAGAAGACATTGAATATTACTTGTAAAAATGGCTTTCTAATTACATCATCAATTCAAGTGCCTTATTTAAAACCTATGAGTTCTTTTCTTCTCATTTTATCTTAGTTGCTTAGCTAATGGTGTAGATAGTAATGTCTTTGGCATTTCATTTTGGGATTGTTTTATTACTCTTATAACTCCATTTTCACTTAATTCTAGAATTTTATTTAATTACCATATAAGAGCTTATGTTGTATTTTGAAAAGCATCTTAAGAAATTTAATAGTAATGTCTTTATGAAATTATCTATTTGAGTCTAGAGAATCTAGAAAATCTTTGATATTTTGAGCTGACTTGAAGTAGCTTTAATGTTTAAAGTCTTTTCCTTAATGTTTTAATCTTGAAATTGTTAAATTATTTTTGATAGCTCTATTATTTGTAAATCTTTACAACTATTTAACTAGCCAAATAATAGTTTGTATTTTGTCATTTACAAAGCATTTTGAGAGTTTAATAAGAGTGTCTTTTACAAAATTGCTTATTGAGCTTAGATGGTTTGGTCAATATATAACACTTTAGATTGAATTGGAATATCTTTATTTCAAAATGTTTTCTCATGTTTAATTTATCTCACTTAAATGTTTGAGATTTCACACAAATCTACTTTCTTTTCTTCTTTCTTTTAAAATCCATTGAATCTCGTCCTATTTATAATTTTCTTATGGATCTTTGTCTTTGAGAGAAATTAGGAGTAGATTTCTACATAATTGTGCTTAAGCATTTTGGTTAAATTTTATGTATTTCAAGCAATGTACTATAGGGACTATATAGACTAAATGACTTGACAAAATAGAAATCTTTAATGATTCACAATATTCAACAAGGTTAACTAAATTTCTTTTATAATAGCTAGTTATAGTTTTATACACAAACCTAATCATTTCAACATTTATAACAACAAACACACATTCATGCTTAGTTCACTCTATTTTTAATAAGTTTATTTGGAGGCATTTGGGCTATGATGTTTCCAAAGACTAACAAACACCTAAACTCATGTTTGAAGGAACACCTTCATTTTCCATGATATCAATCATGAGACTGAATGAAAATGTTGGTAGTCCCAAATGGTTACCAACAATTCCTTTTGGTACTAGAAGGAGGACAAGATTAGTTAGATTCAATTCTTGGCCTTCCTAAGAGAGTTGAATTGTGGACTATACCACAGACTATAAAAATAAAGTTTCAGGTCATAATGCCTTAGTTTCTTAGCTTCTGGTTCATGGGATCTTGGATGATTCCATTTTTGGTACATATAGCTTGTTTTAGGAAAGACTGCATGACTTACATAGCCCAAGCCATATATAGTCTGGTGATTGAGTTGTGGATCGAAATCCTCTCTGAAGAGTATCCACTATGGCATGTCCATCATTCCATGGCCAATGGCTAGAGAGAAAACATCACCATAATGTCACTGTAGCCATTAAAAAAATCATCAATGCAAGTGGTCAATATTCTTGACCATAACATAAACTACATAATGTCTAGCATCACTTCACATGACATCCACCTTGTGCTAAAAATTTAGCATTGCAACTCAATTTATGCATTTGAATTTACATACATACATATATATCCATCCATTTATATATACATCAACTCCATCCTTACTATATATATATATATATATATATATAAAGATTTAAGAAAAAGGAGGGAATAGGTGGGAAAATCAAGAAGACATATTGAAGATTACTTGTTTTGGCCTAGAGGCCAACTTGTCTCATAGGATAGGGGGGAGGGGAGCATTTTGTCGCCCTCCACATCATGTGCCACGTAAGATCCCATGAAATGGAAAAAAATATGAACCAAAGAGCCACACCTTTTCATATTCCCATTGTGCAGAATGTGAACCAAAGAGCCATAACTTTTCATATTCCCACTACATACATAAAAAGGCCAAACACAACCAAATATAAAATGGGAATAAGATATCCATTTTCATTCTGTCTCCATCTCCATCTACAACTGCTGTTGCAGGCCTCTTAGCCTAAGAGAACCAGCTTTTATGACACCAGCTTCAGAGCTCTTCCAGAGAGCTGGAAAGGCACCTACGATGGTGGCCCATGCTTCAGTTGGAATAACAAGCTCATTGGCATGCGCTTGTTCAACCAAGGTAGTAATAAGGTAGTAGGCCAATTGGCCCTTGCTACATCCTTGCTTAACACTAAGGGCCGTGACATGCACACATCATCAACAATCATAATACAATTTTTGTTATAATAGCTAAAAGATTCCTTCATTTAGGTTTCTTTTTTCTAGATAAAATTTATATATGAATTAGGACAATATTTTTCTTAAGTAGCTTTTTTTGAATGTATGTTTTAAGCATAAAATTTTGCAAGTAGGGGCAGGATGAGGGGTAGAGCTAGAGGCATTCAAGAAAAGATGCTAATGGCTATAGTTGAAGCTGCAGCCTGAGGGGAAGGGTCTTCTAAAGTTTCTTTGTCGACAATAGCCTTTGGGTATTGGAATCTCTTTCTAGAAAAAAATTTTCTACCAATCTTTATATGTGTGTTTTTGTTAATTTTTTATAGTGAATTGTAATGTGTTGAACATTACATTTTGATGATTTTATGCAATTTTCATAGTTTCACTTCAAGTTGTGCTCTTCTTTCATCAGTACTTAGCATGCCTTCCTATACATCTGCATTCCCAATGCAAAAACATTCCAAAGTTTGGTTCTGTTCTTTTTTCAATGCTTTCTCGAGTGGCCACGAATTCTGAGATTCTAATTTTTTGCTACTATCTTGAGTAATCTTCTTTTGCTACACCATTTTTCAATGTAAAGGAACATTTGTAAGTTCATTTTCTCTTTATCTCATTGTATATTTTGTGTAGGTTTTATCATTTCTATGGATGTGCTTTGAAATTCAACAGTTACCATGGAGTAGATGCATTCAGTTGTTACGATTGTGACTACTTTTTTGTTTGCAATATGCATTTTAATAAAATTCAAAAGCTTTAGAATTTTTGCTAGCACATGAAAAATATTAGCCGATTTGAGATGTCAGCTTGACTTTGGTCATAATTTTAACAATTTTTCCTGCTTATTGGGAGGACTTAAAGAGCTCAAATTTGATAATTTGTTCTTACCTTCTCGCATATAGTGAGGCCTTTTCTTTATGTACATATTCTGTGATTGATGGAATCTAATGGATGATATGGTTGCTAACCTGATAAATTTTAAAAATGAGAACTTCTAAACCTCTATCAACCTAGAGCTTGGGAAGATCTTCGACAAGATCATGTTGTGATGATCCTAGCTAATGCCAAGGAACATGGAAATGAGCTCTCTACTGACACACATGTCTTGCGATAATCATAAATAACCAATTATTTATAAATCTTCCTTAGAGAAAGAGTCACTCTAGGGGAGCCAATGATTATATTTATCTCAATTATTCATAATCTCGATTATATGTCATGATATATTTATAATCATAAACATAAATGATTACATATAATGATTATAAACATTTCATCATAAATAAAGTTGGTTATTTATAATCATTTCATTATATATATCTTATGGATAATGCTAACTCAGATATAATCATTATGGGTTAGCATTATAAATGAATAAATAATATCTTTAAAATTATGGATTATGAGTAATATTTCATCATATCTTGGCTTTATTTATTATTAAATGCCTACTATTCAAATGAATCTTATAATCTATAATATCTCAAATTATAATTATGGATTATTTCTCTAATTATAATAATCTCATAACATTTATTGGATTCCATAATAATTATAATATAATAATAATTAATGAGGTGTTAGCATCATTCATATCTTGTCCATTGTAACAATAATGTCAATATACAAAAGCCCATGATATAATAATAACATTACTTATGCATTTGTAATGTGATTTTTTATATCTCCATGAATGAATATGCATTACAATTATATGTTGTAGTGCTAATTTAGTTTGATCTCTTCATATTCTCTCACTCGCATGCGCCACATGCATGGGAGCTAAAGAATCAATGCAAGGGAGTTGAATCTCTACTCGATTAATGCCCCCTAACCCCTAATCTTCCCATTCATCTTTTTGTATTCCCTCACATGCATGCACCACATGCAAGGGAGCCAAAGAGTCACTACAGGGGAGCCGAATCTCTATTCAATTGATGCCCATTAACCTTTAGGCTCCCCATTCATCTCTTTGTATTCCCTCATGTGTAGGGCCTGACATGGATAATAATAAATATTTATTATTCTAAATGGTGGGTAATATTGAATATTTATTATTATTATAAATGGTGATGGTTATGATTACAGTAATAATGAATATTTATTATTATTATAAATGATGGTGATTATGATTACAATGACGATTATGATTATGGCAATGGTTAAGGTGATGACGGTTATGGTGTGATGCAATATTCAAAGATATTAAACTTAGGCATTATGTTATAAGATTAAGAGGTGCAATATTGGAATTCATGCATTTTTAGAAATATGGATTCTACTGCTATTAGTCCCAATAGAGAAGGTGAAGAACACTTTCTTCAAGATCAACAACAATAACCATCTACTACAACAAGTAGTGCAACAACTATCTACTGCAGCAAGTAATGCAATCTCTACTTTTATGTGAAGGTGCAAGGGTAATGCTTATAGTTAACCTTTGGCCTAAAGCAGGATTGGTGAATGATGCACTTGGCATGATTCATAGTATTATGTATCCTTAAGGAAAATAGCCACCTACATTACCATTATACATTATTGTTGATTTTGACTTCTACATTGGATGTTCCTTTGATACTGGTAATCCCCATCATGTGCCAATTGTACCTGTGGTCCAAGGAGCATCTCATCAGTCACCATTATGGTTGGCATGGACCATGACTATTCATAAATATCAAGGAATGACAGTAGATAAGGCTACTATTCACATTGGTTCAGGAGAAGTTATGGGTCTAATTTTTGTTGCATTATCTACAGTCAAGACCATTGATTCTTTAAAGATTCATCCTCCTTTTCATGTGCAAAGGTACATAAATATTTTAGATGCTAAACATCTCCAAAGTAGAATTGCACAGGAAGTTCATTTTTCTCAATTGGAGGATTAGGCATATTGAGTTCATACTTATTATAGTATTTTGCCTTTTGCTCAATCCTACTATACAACTCTGTAATGTTTCTTGCAAAAATTGTGCAATGTATTCCTTCATCAACATATACGAAACATATAAACCTTTATTTTAACCAATTTATGTTTACCAATATATATTATTTGGAATGTAAATAGTGATGATAACTTAAGAAATAAAAAAATAATTAAATTCTACTCATAACCCATGAAACCACTACACAAGAGAACTTA
>MNCI01014516.1:20585-76335 GCA_015680685.1 Gnetum montanum
TCCTCTATTTCTCTACCACTTACCTAATTTAGTTTTAACCCTTTGGCCAAGTTTTCTCTTTCTTTGTTTGTTCATGGCATTTTTTAGCATTATTTATGCAAGAGATTTATTTCTCAAAAACATCATGAACAAACAAAGAAAGAGAAAACTTGACCGAGAGGGTAAAACTAAATTTGGTAAGTGGTAGAGAAATAGAGGAGAGATGAGTGATTCTCTTTTTAGTTATTTTGTTACCTCGTCTAGTAGTTAGGCTTGGTTAACATCATTTTTTTTAAATCATCTCAACCAATTTATAGATATATATATATAAGAATGACTTGCTAATTGTATTATCAATTCAACTATCTTGTTTAAAACCTATGAGTTCTTTTCTTTTCATTTTATCTTGGTTACGTAACTAATGGTTTAGATAATAATGTGCCTAGAATTTAGCTTTGGGATTGTTTTATTTCTCTTATAGCTCTATTTTCATTCAATTCTATAATTATATTTGGTTTCCATTTAAGAGCTTATGTTGTCTTTTTAAAATCATATTGAGAAATTTAATAGTAATGTCTTTATGAAATTACCTATTTGAGTTTAGAGGATCTAGAAAATCTTTGGCATTTTGCGATCTCTTGAAATAACTTCAATTTTTAAAGTCTTTACCTTGATGTTTCAATCTCAAAATTGTTAAATCTTTTTCGATAGCTCTATTATTTTCAATTCTTGCAACTATTTAGCTAGCCAAATAATAGTTTATATTTTGTCATTTACAAAGCATTTTGGTACTTTAATAAGAATGTCTTCTACAAAATTACTTCTTGAGCTCAAAAGGTTTGGTCAATTTGTAACACTTTAGATTAAATTAGAATAGCTTTATTTCCAAGTATTCCCTCATGTTTAATATATCTCACTTAAATGTTTGAGATTTCATACAATTATGCTTTATTTTCTTTCTTTCTTTTAAAATCCATTGAATCTCACTCTATTTCTAATTTTCTTGTTAGTGTTTCTCTCTTGGGAAAATTAGGAGTAGATTTCTAGAGAATTATGCTTAAGCATTTTGGTGAAATTTTATTTGTTTCATGTAACATACTATAGGGACTATATATACTAAGTAACTTGACAAAATAGGAGTCTTTAATGACTCACAGAATTCAACAAGGTTAGCTGAATTTTTGTTATAATAGCTAATTATAGTTTTATACACAAACCTGACCATTTCAACATTCATAACAACAAACACATATTTACACTTAGTTAACTCTATTACCATTGATATTATTTTGAGGTATATAGGCCTTGGTGTCATTAGAGACCAATAAGCACCTAAACTCATCTTTGAAGAAATGCTTATATTTCCCATGATTCTAGTGATGAGACTGAAGGAAAATGTTGGTGGTCCCAAATGGTTGCCAATATGTACATGGATGTTAAAACATAGGTCTTCATTGTTATCAAGGTAAGTAAGGTTGTAATTTGGTAATGAAATTATGGATCAAGAGGGATAATAGAAGTCATCTGATGTAAGAATTCTTGGCACAATAAAACAAGATAACTAAATCTCGTGTATTGATATCACATGATGACTTGTTGCTACAATGAATCACACCTTTGCAATGGCTCCAAGCTTCATCCTGTAAGCACAACTCCAAGAGGACAAGAAAACTAGTCAAAGAACACATGTTGTTACAAGAGATTACATAAGGACACATGAGATAACAAGTAGATACAAGTCATCATTAATTACAATTTGTGAAACATGAAAATTCTATAATTTGTTTCAGAGATTTATACAAAGCTTGTAGTATCTTGTTATTCCAAAAAGAGAGAGATGACAGATAGGAGGTTACATAGGCTTTCTTATTGTATGCTGAAAGGTCATTGGTGTTAATCATTCATCCAAGCTTACAAATAAAGCTAAAAAAAGGCCATAGGAAAACATGTTAGTAGTAGATATAGAAAGATTTGAGATAGGAATAATTGACCAGATTGGTCAATTCATTCCCATCCATATTCACTAGTCTAAATGCTCCATTGCCATAAGCTTTGCTAACTAAGAAAAGTCTTTCTTAATTGGCTGAGAACTTGTTCTCACGTTCATGAATGATCTTAAGGACAAGGTCTCCTTCCTTGCTGTTTTACCTATTCAAATCATGATGATACTATTGTTCCTACCTCTGTTAATATCATTCAATGTTGGTTGGCATTTGTAATCATCGTTCCTCCATTGAATTGAGGTCAATGATATGTAGCTCTTTATTTTGCTCATGATGATGAAATCATATATAACTACCCTTAAGGATAGCACCTATAGTTTAAGAGGAAAAATAGCTTCAAATCCATAAACAAGACTATACATGGTGGCACTAGTTTCAGTCATAAAGGTTTCCCTATAGGCTCCAAGTGTAGGCATGATTCATTCATGCCACTTACATTTGCTATTGCTTAACATATTTTTAAGTAGTTTTATGGTGACTAAGGCTTGCTCATTGGCTTGTGGATAATATCATGATGAAAACAAATGTTTAATATTTAATTATTGATAAATGGTTTATGTTTCCTAGCTACTAAAATGTGGTCCATTATCTATGACTAGAGCTAAAGGTATGCCAAAATGGGCCACTATGTTGTCTAATACAAATTTATAGACTTATTGAAATGTTTTTTTTCCTTAGAGGAATAGCTTCAAACCACTTTGTTAAATATTCAAGTGTGATGATGATGAAGCTATGTCCTACAGAAGACTTAGGTATTATAGGTCTAGTAATGTCAATTCTCCATGGTTGTAATGGCCATGTGATCTAAATAACATGTAACTTAGTCAATGGTACATTTATTAAGTTTTCATGTCATTGATAGGTTTCATATGTTTTAACCTTCTATTTGTAGTTGCTTTCAATATAGGGTCAATAGTATCCTAATCATTTAAACCTTATGACCATGGCTCTAGGTCTTATATTTCCTCCACATATTCCCTTGTAAACCTACTAAAGGACTATGCCATCATATGACCTTCAACATGATATATTATAAGCTATGATGACATATTACTTTGATCTTTTATGTAAAACATCATTTTGAGAAGAAATTAGGTTTTGTGGATATTCATAATGCATTAGGTTAAACATAATAGCATCATATCGCTCTTTTTGAGGAACATTAGCAATAGTGGCTATAGAGGTTCCTTTAGTGTTCGTGATTTGAGGTATGTCTTGGATGCTAATATTTGTAAACTATAGCATAATTTTTTGGGCTAGGCCACAATAAGGTTGCAATTGTTTGGCCTTACATGCATATAGCTCAATTACTTAGTTATAAACAAGTTGCAAATCACCTTTCACCACTAAAAATGTGATTCCTTGTTTACAAGATACCATCATTCCTTTCATTAACCCTTCATATTCTACTACATTATTGATACATGGAAATTAGAAATGATAAGTGAAATGTTGGATCTCATAAGAGGGTGATATTATGATGATAGGAGAACTAGCTCCATGGGTAGTTGAAGCTCTATCAAAGTGCATGATGGCTTCATATTCTTCAGGTACCTCATTAACAATGTTGGCATGCTCATTAGGGAATTCAAGATCTATGACTATATTGTCCTCAACTAGAAAATTCATTAGTTGTTTAGCTATAGCTTAATCTTTTATCAAGGCTTGGAAGATGTAATGTATGATAAACTCAACTATTATGGCCTTCCACTAGGCTATTCAATTACTCTCGTATATATTGGTTATTATAGATCTCAGTACATTATCCTTACATATGACATTAACTTGGCTCCTAAAGAGGTAGTGTCTCCAATTCTTCAAGAAGAAGACTAGGGCTAGACAATACTTCTCTACACTTTTGTATTAGGTCTTTTAAGCTATCAATTCATGGAATAAGTAGTAAATAGACAACTCTGCTCTATCATCTCACTTTTGATAGAGTAGAGAAGCTACAGAGATTTTAGAGATTGCAAGGTAGACGTAAAATGATTTAGCCTTCTAAGGAGGGTATGTGATGGGTAGCTAGGCCAATTCTTGCTTAATGGTATCAAAGGCATCTTATCATTGGTTAATCCACTCATAGTAAACACCATTATTAAGCAAGTGTTGCATGGATTCTAGTTTATCTGTAAGTCCTTGCATGAACCTATGAATAAATTGTAATCTATGTTGCAATCCCTCTAGGTTCTTAAGGTTAGTTGATGCTCCCAAGTTAATTATGGCTTTAACCTTATTAGGATTGACACATACCTTGCCTTAAATACTATGAAACCAAACATCTTGCTAGTTTTAACATCAAAGACATACTTCTTAGGATTGAGTCTAAGTTCATATTTGAAACCACCTTGGAGTACTAAATTGAGATCATGTGCATGGTCATTGACCTTCTTAGACTTTACTGTCATGTCATCAACATAATCATTAATTAATCCTAGCATGTAGTCATTGAATATGTATGTCATAGATCTTTGATAGGTTGCACTAGCATTTTTTATACCAAACGACATCATGATATAACAAAAGGTTTCCTAAGGGTTCATGAAGGTCATGTACAACTAATGCTCTCGGTTGATTCTAAGATGGTTGTATCCCAAGAACCCATCCATCAAGGATAGTAAGGCATGACCAATTATAGTATCAATGAGTTGATCAGTATAGGTAATGGAAAATTGTTTTTAATGGGTGTCATTTTAAGATCTCAGAAATTGATACAAATATGAATGATCTCATTTTTCTTGGGAACTACCACTATGTTGGACATCACTATGAATGTAATCAACAACTCAACTAAAATAAACTTGATAAATTTTCATGATCTCATAATGAATTACTAGAGTCAAATATAGTCTAACTCTACGAAAATTCTTCTTAGTAGGTTTGACACTAGGATCAAGTATGATGTTATGTTACACTAAAAATGGGTCAATCCCTAGCATGTTCTCATATGACTAAGTTAATGCTTTAACGTTATCCTGAAAGGCCTTGGTAATATCTTGAGTCTAATGTGTTTCAAGTGAGAAACTTAGTTTTAGCATTTTCTCCTCATCATTGTGTGTTGTAATGGGAATCTCAGCTAGAGAGTCCTCAGTGATGTCATTGGCCTCAAGGTCAAGGATTTTATCTATGTACTCATGCCATGTGAGAAACTTCTCTATTAAGGCTACATGATCAAACATGCTTCCAAGCTCAATATCTAGGTAATCAAGTTTAATGGATCATTCCACATCATCATAGGATTCAACCAGGTTCAGAGGTAGTTTGAATGATGCTCATGTGTCCACGTTTTGATCCTGCATATCAACCAAAAGCATATTCAGTGGCATTTGCATGAAATAATTTGTCAAACGTTGCAAATTAACATAGTAATAAATCACCATGGGGCATTATAATATCAAAATATAGTAAAATGAGGCATAACAAGGTTAAGTAATATCATAAATGTTAGAAAATGATACCAAATGATATTAAATTACACTAAAGGAAAGTCAAACAAGGAAAAATGTAATCAAAATGTATCAAAATGAGGTTAAATGATGAAAAAATGATACAAAATGGTGAAAATTAGCATCAAGTATGGTCAAAATGATACAAATCAATATCGAATGGCATCAAATGAAGTTATAATGATGAGAAAATGATGCTAAAATTATGTTGAATGGTTTTCAACAAGGACAAATCAAGTCAAAATAGTAAGAAATGACACCAAATGATGTGAAAATGATGTAAAATGATGTCTAATAGGGACAAATAGGATTTAATAGTGCCAAAAATAATGCAAAATGTTGTTAAATAATACTAAATCATATCAAGAAATGATATCAAATGATACCAAATGAGATTAAATAATGTTGACTAGGCCAAACTTGATCAAATAACATTGAACTAGGTTGAAAATAGAATAAATAATAATATTTATTTTTTATTTTTCATTTTTTCATAATTATAATAAACAAAAGTCTAATGGAATTAAGTTATAAATTGCCAAAATAGGTAAAAACTTAAAGAACCAAAGTTGTAAATTATCAAAATAGGTAAAAAGCTAAAGAAAATAAGTTGTAAACTATCAAAATTGATAAAATGCTATAGAAAACAAGTTTTAAATTTTCAAAAAATAAGAAAAAATAAAAGATCTTGCAAAAAATTGAAAAGAGTTATAAAAATAAAAAAATCTCGTGAAAACTAGCAGTAAAATGCTAAACATTTGGCTTTTATGGTAAAAATAATTTAAAACCCTAAAATATTATATTTTCAATCTGAAAATATCCCAAAAACTCAACCTCAATATGTATAAGTCATTATTTTAATGTATAAGTCGTTTGAACTAGATTATTGGCTTGTGGAACCCACCAAGATAGCTTGTCACGACTTCAGGTCAGGCTTTCAACATGTGGGACCCATTGCAGTGGTGTTTGAGCTTGTTTTGGATTAGTTTTAGATGGTAGAGGTCTCATAAGTTGGTATATAGGTTGATCCAATATGTGGGACTTATTTACCAATGTATAAGGGTCACATATTAGATCCACGAAGGCTTTTGGCCAAGTTCTTGAACTTTCAAGTTTCTTACTATAGTGCCTAGGGTTTGGTGGAAAAATATGCTTTTATAGAGTTTTTTGGAGTAAAGTAGAGGTGTATTGATTCCCACACATTGGCCCAACATGTGAAGCCTAATATCCAATGTATCCCACTTTGGTGGAAACGTTTGGGAAGGTTTCAATCACATGTTTGAGTTTGTTGAATTTTCATGTTAGTGTTGGGAAGGAGTGAAATGTGCATTGTTTGGGGTTGCATGGACCAAGTAAAGGTTACATCCACACATTGATATATACATTTTTTAAATATGTGAAACTTATATGGTCAATGTATAGACATCCTTCACCAAATTTTTGGTAATTACTCTCTAAGAATCCTAGGGTAGTAGCTACGGTTTTGATTGGAAATTTACAATTCTAGAGGCTATATGAGCCACGATAGAGGTTTGAATTGGCCCAAAAATTGGAATATATGTTGGCCTAATGTCTGGGGCATATATGCTCAACATATGAATCAAATTTAACAACTTTATATACGCTTTTTGACTCAATTTTAACCTCTCTAGGTCCATGGTGCAATGGTTAGGATTTTGAAGGGATATCTATAGTTTTTGGAATCATATTGGCAATGGTTTTTTTTTGGTGTGCCAACATGTGGGGCATAATTTAAAATGTTTGGAGTTCAACCTGATCAATTTTAAAGATTTTCAACTTAGATTTTGAGCTCTACAATCATCTATGTCAGCATCTAGGATTCTTGAGGAAAACCTAAGGTTTTGAGGTCATTTTCATCATGGTGAAGGTTTGATTAGGTCCCAAAATTGGCATATACATTGGTCCAATGTGTGGGACATGTATTCTAAATGTATGAATCAAGTTTGATAACTTTTGAAGGTTTTTCGATAGGGTTGTAACTTCTCTAGGTTCCTAGTATATCAACTAAGGTTTTAAAGAAGATTTTGATGTTTTGGAGGCTACACTAACTAATTTGAAGCTTTGATGATGCTCACACACTATCATATACATTCTCCCAATGTGTGATGCATAATTACCAATATATAATGTCATAAGAACCATTTTCTATAGCTTAAACAATCAATTTCCAATTTAGTTTTGCTTCCTAGGTTTTGTGAGTTCCCCTACCTACTATTGAGTAAATTTTGACATTTTAAAAGTTAGTAACAAATTCAAAAATTTTCATATACATTTTCCCAACTTGTAGGATCTAATTACCAATTTATGAGTCAAGTTTAGATAGTTTTTGTGAATTTTTGATAGGCTTTAATGGTTTTCAATTCTCTACCTTGGTGCATAGGGTTTGAAGTAAGATCTGCAACTTCTAAAGTCACTCTTGGTAATGTATAAGATTCATTGACAAGGGTTTTGTGTTCTATAGGTACCATACATTGAATTATTATATTGGAACCATGTATTGGTCTTATATGCTTATCGTATAAACCCCAAACCTCAAACATATGAACTTCCTTATGTTTAATTTTGATGTCTAAGAGCTTTTTGATATCTTGTAGTTTGGTGGAATCCTCTAGATGGTTTAAAGTTGAACTTAAGATTATTATGGATTGATCACAACCCTTAAATGTTTGCTAAATACATTGGACCTCTTGTGATCAACTTACTAGCAAGGTTTTATGTTATCTATGTGGATGTATCTATTGGTTTTAACCTACCTTGGAAAGTCAAAAATAGAAACTTGAAACACCACAAAATTTTGGGTCTCAGCATCACGCCTGCAAATTTGGCTAAGTGTCAAAAAAGTGACACTTTGCCCAAATTTCTCCAAAGTGTTGGGTGTAGTCAGCTCCAACTACTAGATTTGTAATTTTTTTTCTAAGTGTCAGAACGATGGCACTTTCTACACAAATGTCATGTTGTGTAGGGTAGCGCAGCATAGCACCATGTCACGCTATGTAGCATAGCGTAGCATAGCACCATGTCACATTGTGCAGTGTAGCATAGCAACGAGCATAGCATAGCATAGTTTTCAAGCTATGCAGCATAGCACAACGTAGCCAACTTGACACTACAAGCATCCTGTGTCCAGCATGTAACATGAGATGAGCATAGCAGATAGCATGGTCCCACCCACCACACTGCCACATGGCACATAATTGACATTTTGGACTAACCTTAGCCCTATAAATACCCTTGGAACCCCAATGTTTTAGTAGTTGCCATTCCTTGACTATTGGCATTCCCCAATAATTGGATTCCTTAACTATTGGTGTTTCCCAATAGTTGGCATTCCTTGAGTGTTGGCATTCCCCAACATTTGGCATTTCTTGACTATTGACATACCCAAGTGGTTGGGATTCCTTGGACATGAGCATTTTTAAGCATAGAGCTTACAGTAGTTAGCAGGGGGGGGGGGGGGCAAGAAGATTGGCAAGTAGAAGGATGATGAGCAGCAAATATCAACATTAGAGTCTCCCAAATCTCTCTCCCACTCCAACATAGCAGCTCTCAGTCTAGCAAGCATCAGCTTATTTCTGCTTGCCTGCACCATGTCTGCAGCATCCGAGGAGCTGTGATCATATAGTTCCTTTGATAAGTTGTGCTTGTCCAACACTGCACACTAGTTGTACACATCCATCATTCAAACAAAAATTAGATCCCCCAATTTTGGGGCAGTGCATCTCCTTACCTAAACTCTCATTCTATTTTACTATAGCATATATGTTGCATCTTCATGTATTCATTTATGTTTATTGTCCAGGTTGCATACTTTGATACGTTTTTGCTATTGTGAGTGTTATGTTCTCTTTCATTCCAACCTCTGCATGTTACATTCTAAAATTACTATTTGCAAATGGTTATTGAACACTGCGTAAGTCCTTGTTTGATCAAATAGACCATTTAGGGCACCCCATTTTCATTTTCTCCAACACGGCCCTTGCATAGATTCAGGGTTAGGCTATGCACCTGATAACCTCTCTGTGTTCCAACCACAGACATTTTCAGATGGTATAATTTTTGGAGCTAGAAGGAGGGCCTGAACCATTTCTATCTGCATTTTTGATGAGCACTTCTTCAAAACTCTGGATGTTCTAGAAGGCATAACAAGTTCTCAGAGCATAGCAAGTGTAGGGCCAAAGTTGGCCATTTTTAGTAGTTTTCACACTTAGCATTTTTTATGCATTTTCATACTTAGCATTTTTTCTAAAATTTTACACTTAGTCATTTTCCTACTACTGGTAGATTTAGTCATTTTTTTGTAGTTTTTAGAGTTAGCCATTTTCTGCAATAGAAACTTTCACAACCTGATTTATGAATATGAATCGAGATCAACCTTCCACATCGATGTCTAATATGTTTGATACCACGATCCAGCCAAAGCGAGTCATACTAAGTCACGAACAATATAATTTTGTTTGTGCCAAAATCCAAGTAGGGCTACTAGTGGATTATCTTGATTTTAAGGTAAAAAAGGACTATGAACAAGTCCACCAGAATGGATGGGAGTATAACCCCTCCTTGTTTGACATAATCCCACTCACGAAGTCCTACCACCAGTTGTTGTCCCAACTTATCCATGCAAATAAGCATGATACAAGGACAACCTACGAGAAAGCCTTACAGAAGGAAGAAGATGAGTTCAAGACCCACTCTAAGCATGAGAGCCCCCTCCACACTATCTTCTAATGACCACTCCCTAGTATAGCCCCTCCTTAGTTTGGTCCATTCATCCTCATAAGCAACTAATGCATTTTCCCAACACTATGCTCATTCAAGTGCCACCTACTAGCCCCAGACAACTCAAGAATCCTACATTCCACTTGTCTCATTGGCATCAGTAGTGTTCATCTGACCCACTCATGTGTGGCCTACTTCGATCACCGCATCCATCGCTGAGCCAACACATCAACAACCATCGTCTATGACATTAAACTGGCAACACCCATCCACTATGATGTTAAAATAGCAACACCCATTCCCTATGATGTTAAACTAGCAAACTCCACAACCAACAATTTTACCCTATGCTATGCAACCAACCCAAGCCTAGCCAACGCAATTGGGTGGCACATCCCCAAGCTTGGATTAGGCATTTCAGCTAATCCAAAGCTTGATGAAGGAGATCAAATGACTTAAGGCTACCTCCTCTGAAATCATCAAGGTGGTGCATTTCTACCAAGATGATCCCATAAGTCCTATGCTACCACCTCTAACTCTCCCAACTAGGGCCTAGTTGCCATAATTCACCAAGTACAATGGTGAAGGGGACCCCAATGCACACTTGGTTACATTTTGATCTGAGTGCCTACCCCTTCAAGATTGGCCACATGCCATCATGTGTGTGTTCTCCATGTCACTCATTGGCAAGGCCTTAGATTGGTATTGCACACTACCCAAGGCCTCAATCTCCTCTTTAGAGGATCTCATAAGTTAGTTTGTGACTTGCTTTAGGTACAACCTAAAGCCTGAAGCAACCCTCAACCAACTCATGGAATTTAAGCAAGGGCCTCTAGAGTCCATGCCAAAATTCCTCCAATGTTGGAATGCTGCATTGAGTGAAATGCATGAACCCCTAGTGGAGGCATATCTATTGGCCATCTTCAAAGGTGCAGTAAATGACTTCATTAAGTCCAAACTGTATTATCTAGCCCCAAATTATCTTAGCCAATCCTTTTCCCAAGCAAAAAGCATAGAGGAAATAGTGCAAGCAAGAAATGACCCAACTTATGTGGCCTACAGAAACCAACATGCTCACAAGAAAAAAACAATAGTGGCAATAGTTTCTGCACGAACAAAAGCAACCAACTAAGGCCCAATAGCTAGGCAGCCCAAAGCCCCAGTTGAAAAAACTACCAACTTTGGCACCAAATCACCTACATTGGCAAGGGCTACCCCAAGGACCAACTTTCAGTGCAAGGACCGCTCAAAGTATACACCACTACTAATGCAACCCTCTAAACTATTGGAGCAACTCTTGAAATCTAGGAAAATCCAACACAAACACGTATCAATGATTACCCATAAAAAACATGATAGGTACTACAAACTACTAAGGAACCCCACATTAGCGATACCAAATGAGCCCTTGGTCCCACAACATTTTAAATTGGACCAATACTATCATTACCACCAATTGGATGATCATAGTACAGACAATTGTTGTGCTTTGTAGGATGACCTGTAGAGAATGATAGAATGAGGCCAATTGATGATCGACATGGCAAGTCAATCCAACACAGACAATGACTCCTATGTTATAGATTCCATTAGCAGAGGTGGCAAGCCCAAATCTATGCAACAACCTTTTATGATCCATGTGCCTCCTAACAAGGAAAAGGTCCCCTTAGCCTCCAAAAGCGAAAGGCCTTCCTTTTTTATCAAAGTGCCACCTTGGGCATCCAAAACACCCTTTGTGGTCAAAGTTCTAAACCAATCATTTGCTAAGACATTAAATTGGCATGATGCAACAACAACAACTACTAAGCAACCTTTCATCATGAAGGTGCCACAACAAGTTAGTCACATAAAAAGCCCTACAACAACTCCTAAACTACCCTTTGTCATAAGGATCCCACAACGTGATGGTGCCTCACCTACCCAAAGCCCAATAATGGACAATGTCCCAATCTCTCCTCCCTCAAGGGTCGACCCCACTAGCAACCTAGGTAGGCCCACCAAATGGCAATGCAAGAGGACAAACAAGCACCTCGAAACCCCCATGGCCAAAGCAAAGGCCACAACTAGCAAGAAACAACCAAAAACTGGGACCCATAGCCCCAAGCAAGCCAAGAAAACCAAGCCCAAGTTCCCTACGCGAGAGATCTGTCTCTCAAGCCACATGGAGGAAATGAAGGCCAACACAACAACTAATGACAAGGACTTCGTAGCTCCACTAACCTAGGTAAAATAAACACTTAAGAAAAATAACACAATGTTGAGTGTGTATGACCTAGTCATGACTTCATCTGCTCACTACCAAGCATTGGCCCGAATCTTGGCATCCATTCCTATTATGGAGGACATCACTGCAAATGGAGCATCCATCCATGCAATGATGTTACCCCCTACACCATAGGAATTAGGTTCAACATCTCTAGCCTTTCACGACAAGGCAGTCAAAGTCAACCCCGAACAAGGGGAGGTTATTGTAACTACACTATCCATTAACATACGTGTTGGGCAATGTACCATCTACAAAGTGCATGTCGATGATGGTGCAGCAACAAACGTCGTCTTATACTCCATCATCGATAAGCTAGGCTTGGTGGACAAAATCAAGCCAACCAAAACCATGTGTCTAAAATCCTTCAACCGATCATGTGTCATAGTTAGGGGTACAATCAACTTAGCCTTCGTGGTAGGAGAGAAATTCCCCACTAACGCAAATTTCACTATCATAGAGGAGATGCCAGGTTTCAACATGATTCTAAATAGGCCTTGGCTAGCCCAACTAAGGGTCATCTCCTCTCCCATCCACCAAGAAATCCACCTTCCATACAAAGATGGTCAAGTTATCATCCATGGTGAAAATTCCTCCTCTTTGACTATCCATGACATACACATGGCACAAGTTTTGGAAGAGGAGTTTCTTGGTGGTACACCTACGACAACCAATGCAACACCTAAGGCTGACACACCCGAACAAGTGGTTATAGACAACAACCTACCAAAGCTTTAAACACCCCCTAATCCACACCTAATTAGGAAGCAACTATGTGATCAAGAATTTTCCTTGGCCAAAAACACGTTAAGCACCAACTCACCCCTTGCCTCCATTGGCCATGCATTTTTTGTTTTTTCGTGGGTTGCATTTGTTCATGCATTGACATTTCACCTGCTTGCCTAGTTTACACACTACTTTACTTTGTTGATGCATTTCTACTTTTTTTGCACATTCATCTACTTAGCTTATGCATTGCATTTGAAAAACAATAAAAACATATGGCCTAAAAAGTACTTAAACTAGCCTACGACCTAAAATGGTCTAAAAATATCACTTTTTACATTGCTTTCCTTTCATTCATCCATTTTAACTTTGTTTACGACAAGTGTTGCTTGTTGTTGTTTTCTTTCTAGTTGATTTTTGTAGGATCGTGTAGGCACACAACATGACCATGCATGCAGCATCGTACCTTACACAAGCAAGGTAAGCACCAGCCGCTATGACTATAAACTAGCATAGACAATCCATTATGACTATAAACTGGCACAAATTGTCCTTGGTTCATGACATTAAAATAGCACAACAACTCATCCTTGGGTCATGACATTAAACTGGCACAACATCTACTTTCCGCTACAACATTAAAATAGCATCCAATAGTCTGCTAGGACTATAAACTAGCACATCACACTCTGCCAAGACCTTCAACTATATTCACAGTCTGCTAGAGAGCAGCCTTGGAAGCACTCATAAGATCATCACCTCCCAAAATTTTGGTGATCTTTTGGAGAACTTGCCATTAGTGTAGCCTTTAGAGGACTCATAGCATCATCACCTTGGCACTTTCACTAGATTCTTGAGCACTTACAACTGGCACAACATTTGACACATTTGCAGCATCTTTGCATCTAGCACCTGTAGCATCTTCACATTTGACATTTGCACTTACTTTCCATATTTTGTGGTTTTCTTATCTTCTTGGAGTTTTGTTTGCAAGACGAAGCCTCAGAGGTGGTCATGCAGAGATGCATCTCATTACAGCAGCAAGTCACCACATTGATCTAATGTGCATGATTGGACTAGTTAAGCCACTCAAGAGTGCACCTCCCCCCTCATCCTTATTACAACCTATGCACATTCACTCCATTATCCTAATATCCTCTCATCTCCCACATACTCATGATTATACATTCCTTGGATGGATATACATTATGATGCACATGGCATTCTCTTCACATCAACTATAGAACCCATGGTCGATGTAACACAATTCATCCTATGGGATTCCTTTTTTGCATGGTAAAAGCCTAAGTGGATGTAACATGAATCATCTCTGGGAGGAAACATCTATCCTATAGATTCAATGTGATGCATCAAAACAAAGTCCATCCTCTCGATGACCAACTTGCAGCTAACATTTAGTAGTAAGTCGAACCCAAATAAGGTTTGCCTCACAAAAAAGAAAAAGAAAATGGGGAAAAGCACATCCTAAAGAAAATTGACAATGTTTCAGCTTCGAAAGTGGCCTAGCCTTAGATTGAATTTGATGCTCTAATAGGCACTCTGATGAGAGGTTAACATTTCAGAGGTGAACCACTTCATGTCATGGTCATTGTCAGCCATGCTGAATCTGCATCTTACATCATGATCCACTATTTTCATTTCATTCCCACAATTCAAATTTCATCTCTCTAGCATTTCCTATATCCCTTGTCCCCTAGCATAACCTTATTTCCATAACACTCTTGAGCATGGTAAAATGACATTTGATCTTATGCCAATGAGTGATGCTGGCAACATGTCTACTTTGGTGTTTTGTAATTCTTTGTTGACATCTCTTGGGCCACTCCTTCAAATGTCAAAAAATAGGGGGCATTGAAACACCACAAAATTTTGGGTCTCAACATCATGACTAAAATTTTGGCTAAGTGTCAAAATGATGGCACTTTGCCAAAAATTTTTCAAAGTGTTGGGTGTAGTCAGCTCCACCTACTAGATTTGGAAAATTTTTCAAAGTGTCAGAAAAATGGTACTTTCTACATAGATATTACGCTGTGTAGCATAGTGCAATGTAGCACCATGTCACATTATGTAGTGTAGCACAATGTAGCATCGTGTCACATTGTGCAGCGTAGCGCAGCAGTGAGCACAGCATAGCATAGTTTTCAATCTATGCAACGTAGCACAACGTAGTCAACTTGACACTACAAGCATCCCGTGTCCTGCATGTAACATGGGACAAGCATAGTAGATAGTGTGGTCCCACCCACTTCATTGCCATGTGGCACTTGATCCACATTTTGGACTAACCCCAGCCCTATAAATACCCTTGGAATCCTAATGTTTCAACAATTGACATTCCTTGACTATTGGCATTCCCCAACAATTGGATTCCTTGACAATTGGCATTCCCCAATAGTTGGCATTCCTTGACTGTTGGCATTCCCCAACAGTTGGATTCCTTCACTATTGGCATTCCCCAATAGTTGGATTCCTTGACTATTGTCATTCCCCAATAGCTGACATTCCTTGACTATTGGCATTCCCCAATAGTTGACATTCCTTTACTGTTGGCATTCCCTAACAGTTGGATTCCTTGACTGTTGGCATTCCCCAACAATTGGATTCATTGACTATTGGCATTCCCCAACAGTTGGATTCATTGACTATTGGCATTCCCAAGTGGTTGGCATTCCTTGGATGTGAGCATTTGTAAGCACAGAGCTTCTGGTAGTTAGCGAGGGGGGGGGGGGGGGGGCAAGAAGATTGGTGAGTAGAAGGGTGATGAGTAGTAAATCCCAGCATTGGAGTCTCCTAAATCTCTCTCCCACTCCAATGTAGTAGCTCTTAGTTCAGCAAGCATCAGCTTATTTGTACCTACCTGCACCACGTCTGTAGCATCGCAGGAGCTGTGATCATATAGTTCCTTTGGTTAGCTGTGCTAGTCCAAAGCTAAACACTAGTTGTACACATCCATCATTCAAACAAAAATTAGATCCCTTGATTTTGGGATGGTGCATCTCCTTATCCAAACTCTCATTCTATTTTACTATAGTGTATATGTTGCATCTTCATGTATTTGTTTATGTTTATTGTCTAGGTTACATACTTTGATACGCTTTTTCTATTGCGAGTGCTATGTTCTCTTTCATTTCAACCTCTGCATGTTACATTCTAAAATTACTATTTGCAAATGGTTATTAGACACCACGTAAGTCTCTGTCTAATCGACCAGACTGTTTAGAGCATCCCATTTCTATTTTCTCCAACATGGCCCTCGCACAGATTCAGGTTAGGCTATGCACCTGATAACCTCTCGGTGTTCTAGCCACTGGCATTTTTGGAAGCTACAAAACCTTCTACCAAACTTAATGTAGAAGAATTTTTATCTCTTTAAATATTTCTAATCCCAACATAATTAAAGTTTTCTTAGCTTTCCAAAGGCTTTTTCTCTTCTATGTTTGGAGAATATTAGAAGATTTCTCACATCAAATCCATAGTGCTAAAGTTATTCTTATCCGAGTCTTCTAAGTGTTGCACCTAGAATCTACAATGGTTGTTGAAAAATCAAATGCATCAGATATTCTCAACAATCTTAAAATCCACCCATCCATCTCCATTTACAACATTGGGATAGTAAGGTAAGGAATTTTAGGCTTTCCTTTTCAACAATCAAGGAAAATTCTTGAGGCTTTTAGCAACCACGGTGAGGAAGATTAAGTCAAGTAGTTAAGATCTACTAGGTACCAAGTTCTCACCATTTTTAAAAATTTTTCATAGTTTTGTGAAAACATTTTTTCAACTCTAGGCTTATCTAGGTTGAAATTTTTCAATCTATTTATGTTGAATTAAAGGTTAGACTATTAGTTATAGAAGAATCAAGATTTGAACTTTTAGTAATGGATTGAGGGAGATTTAGGTTTTATTCCCAAATCTATGCTCAACATTTTTTGCTCTATCCCTAGTCAAATTTGGCTTAAATTTAACATTTTACTAGATAGTATATGCTAAGATTTTGCAATTTTGATTACATAGATATGTTATTTTTGGTATTTTAATTGTACTAGAGGTAGAAGTATATTTTTTAAATTTTTACTACATTTTTAATGAATTGAACAATCTAATTTTTAGTTTTCTGACCAATTTTGTTGAAATTTTGCAATTTTTCAATGGGAAAACTAACAGAGTTGGAAACGTTTTAGGCACCTATGATTAGTGTTTTTGATCTTTGGGAATGATGGAAATAGTGTAGAAGTGTTTTGTATGAATTTTGAAATTTTTTACATATTTTTCCCAGTGTTTTTCGGTAGTCAATCTATTGCAAACTAGGTTTTTGGTCAAAATTTTAGTTGAAAATTGGCATAATTGTGATTTTTTATACACTTGGATTGAAATGTTGATGGTTAATTTGTTGTTGGGAACATGTTCTTTGCACTAGTAGCCAAAATAATTTTTTAACAATTCTTCCTAGTCTCCAAGTTCTATATTGATTAGTTTGGGTTTTGTTTGCATAGTTTTGGTTTTTCATGCTTAGATTGATAGCGTTGGGTGCTTAGGCTTGGTTTGTAAGTGTTATGGGATTTTTTAAATTTTTTTCATCAATGTATAGCACCTTATAGACAAATCAATTCCAATGTACAAGAAGCTTTACTGCATTTTGTGGAAAGATGTGGCAACATTTAGGCCACAAGAATTAAGAAATCTATACTTCTTATTTCCACTTTTCCACCATCTTCAATTTTTAAGCTTGTATGAACTATTTGACCATTAATTTATGAAAAAATCTATTAATTGAATTCCAATATATCATTCTTGGCCTCTAATTATGTCAAAATTTCATTTTCATGTCAATAGTTTGTGAAAATGCTTGTTTCAAAGTTTTATAGACCAACTGTTTGTGAAAATGTTTAATTTTTTTTCCCCATATCGATGAAAGTGTTAAAGCTATTATTTAGTTTATATTGTAAAGGTAATTACATTGGTATACTTTCTTATTTCTTATGTTTTGGATTTAGTGGCAAAGCTATCATGCTAGTGGTTATTTTGATTTAAAGTTTGCTAATTTTTATTGTAACAGTTATATGGTTTTTATGTTCTAATAATTATGAGATTTGGCTATGTACAAGGCCTTGCTAAAATCCATTTTTATCATGGTGGAGTTGGTTGAAATCCTATGTTGCACTTTGAAAACCATAAAAAAGAGTCTAAACCTGAATATGTGCATTAATAGAAAAATTCTAATATGGTTTAGAACTAACGTAAGGGAATTCTTGGCCTTTTTGCTATACAACTATAGTGTGATCATGTGATCACACTTTATAGTGAATGTTGACTACGTCATCATAGAGATCCTCTTGATAGGGGTCTTCCACTTGCATCCTACAGCTCATAGTGGATGATTGTGACACTCAGAGGGATATAGAGCATAATATAACCTTGTTTTTAGTGGGAGTTAGATAGTTATCTCAAATTTAGAAAATGGTTGTGTACTTACAATATGATTTTAACAACACCTTGATGATAGGCCATAGGATAAACACACTCTTTCAAAACCCTCTAGAAACTATCTAGCTGCTAGAATGATAACTCTAATTTCCATTGTTATATTTGTTCATTTTTTAGCTCTAAGGTTTTTCAGTTCTAATTTTTTTGATGCTTTATTTTTTTTTATTTTTTTGTAGATATAGGGTACATCCCAAGGGACTAGTGAGGAATGACCAAATCTTATCTATGGCTCATAAAGCATTGGAAGAATTTAGGTAAGGTGAGGTTGTGAAAGTGAAGGTGCTCAATCAACTTGAAGCTGAGTTTAGTACATACCATATATGATATTCCCATGTATACAAAATAAATAAATCCATCACTCATGGACATAGATGATGGCTCACATAGACTTAGGAGCTCATCCACCAACTCATCTTAAGGTTATAGCCTTTCCTAAGCCTAGTAAGTAAACATTGTTTTATATGATCAATAATTTTTAGTATTTATGATTTCTTTCAAGTTTTTATGGGTTTTTCCTTTTTTATTGCTTAAAGTTTTCATACTTTCAAGAGGCATGTTATAGTTTCATTTTGATGCATAAGTCTACGATTGTTGTGATTGTCGCAAAATGTTCCAAGAAAAGAATTCAACTCAAGTTCCTTGAAGTAGACTTTGCAGAAGAATGGTTGGTGGAAAAAGCTTCTATGGACATCCAACAAATGCTTATCGATGCAAGTTTGTATGATGTTTTCATGTTTCCTAGTCTAATGATGTCACCTATTAAGATATTAAACATGATTGACTCTTTTGATAAGGGGATCATCAAATTCATCACTCATATTTATGGTTATCTTGTTATGTTGAGAATTAATGCATATGTTTGGCAATATCTTTGGCATATCCTATAGTAGTGCCAAGGTTACCACTAGAGTAGGAAAAGATATAGGCTGTATAGAAGAAATGGAATCTTGACTTAACCCTTCTCCTTGTGCAACATTGACTTTTAATAAGTGTCTAGTTGAAGAAGCTGATGAGACCTACCCCCTTTTCTATGCTAGGGCCTTTCCACCATTAATATCATAAAATAAGACTATAGGAGTTCAGTAGGCTTGGACCATGAAAAAGATGTTAAATGATAACTCTACATTTAATTGGGCTAGCCACTTGGTTGTTGGCATAAGGGATGAAATCAAAAAGATCTACAATAATCTTGATAATATTTATCATGTACATTTTACATTCTTCTTTGCATATCTTAAAAGATTTGAGAAGTTCTTAGTGATCAAGAGATATAGAGAATGGATTGTTGACCTTTTGATGTGTCAAATGTTAAGTAAAATGGACTACAAGGATGATTTTATATTTGTGTGGCTGATTGTGTTTTTAGGGTAAGAGTGTAGACAATGTCTTTATAGACCTCAAGGACATACAAGCAAAGTTGACGTCATCAAGATTTGGGAGTGAGATGAGGAAGACATGAGAAAGTTCAAGAACTTAGACAAAAAATGAAGAATTCAAAGTACAAAGGAAGGTGAAGAAATACATCTCCAAGAAATAAAAGTCATCTTATAAGAATTGAATGTAGCATAGGAGAAGATATCTCTACAGAGATGTCTTTTTGATGAGAAAGACATCTTTCATCAGAAGAAAACATCTTTGTAGAATGAAGGCCAATTGTAGAAAGATGTGTTTCACCAGAAGAAGACATCTTCCTAGAATGGAGACCAAATGCAGAAAGATGTCTCAATAATGACTAAGATGTCTTTAGTAACCATTATCTAGCCATTGCATGAACTCCAAGGTGATTTAGAAAACATAGTGGCTATAAGAAGATATTATTCTCATTGGAAATATGCAAGCTTTTGTATTATCATTCTGTAATCATCAAGAAATCATTGCATTCATTATTGTTCCCCATTGTATAATCATTTTTCTATTTGTAATTGGTCAAAGTGAGCTATGCCTCAAAGTGTAAGGATAAACAACATTAGTTTCATGCTTTCCTTGTGATTGTTGTTCCCTTTTGTTGCCCTATGGAGGTGATGTGCTTCTTGTAGGAAGGCATCTTGATTGAGCTTATCAAGATCCTATAGGATTGAGTGTTGGTGTAGTGCCACAACACTCTGAAGCAAAGCTCAAGTTGTAATGATTGTGAAATCTTAGAAACCACTTTCTAAGCTTGTTGGGACCTTGTGAGGTTGAGTGGATTTGTAGTGTTGAATCACTTCATTGTGGAGCCTAAATCTTGTATAGGATGTGGTACCCTTCAAACCACATTTGAGAGCAACAAAGTTTGGAGGTGTACTTGTGAACTATCCTCTAAGTGTCAACTATCCAAGTTGGGAAACCATGTTAAATTTGGTGTGTGGTTTATCTCAAAGCATTTAAATTTGAAAAACTTTTTGATCCCCACCCCCCTTCTAAGTTCACAATCCATAAGTGGTATTGAAGCCTAGTACACATCTTCATCATCAACATTAAAGAGTGAACAATGGAGGGGACATCTTATACAAATCCACACATATTTGTTGGATTCGACTTCACCTACAAGAAAGCTAAAATGCAAGGATTCTTTGAATCCATGGCATTTGAAGTTTGGGAGTCAATCCTTGAAGGCTACACTCTACTTGTTGATAGCTCCACTGGCATCATCAAGCCTTGCAACAAATGGACTCAAGAAAAGAAAGATAAGTTTATGTTTGATTCAAAAGAAAATAATTGTTTATATTTCTCTTTGAATAAATCTCAATTTAATATAGAATAGAAGGATGTAAAATGACCAAAGAAATTTGACAAACTTTAGAAGCTACTTATGACGTAACCTCTATTGTCAAACAATCTAAATTGTTAGTTTTGCAAAGTGAATATGATAAACTCAAAATCAGAGAAGGTGAGAAAATAAAAGAGTACTTCTCTAGAGCGAATAATATTATTGTAGCTATTAGAGATACAAGTAAAGTTTTTCCCAAGAGTAATGTCATCATCAAAATTTTCAGAACTCTTCAACTAGAGTTCAAACCAAAGGACACAGCTATGGATGAAATTAGAGATTTCTCTAATCTAAAATTTGAAGAACTTCAAAGTGCATAAAATGAATCTCATAAGTGAAGCAATCATCCAAGAAAGACATATTTTTCTAAGGACTACCTCCAAGGAGAATTAGCTCAATGAGCATGATGAGGGTAGTGAAGATGAGATTACCTTTCTCTTAAGAAAGCTCCAACAATTTCTAACAAGAAGAAGCAAGGCATCATTTAAATAAGGACCTAATATATTTAAAGGTAAAGAAAAAGGTAGAAATTTTTTGAATTTTAACTTATATTTCTCATCTATAGAATGTTGGGTTTGTGGAGGAAGGCGCCATATGGGCTTTGAATATCCTAGTGATAGCAGGGTACAACCAAAGAATAAATCCAATGATGAGGACTCAAAAAATACCAACTTTTATATAAGTTGGGATGATAGTGAGTAAATTGAAGAAGAAGCATTCAATTCTTCTAAAGATTCACATCTCATATGCATGTCAGTTATAGATGAAAATTCTTCACATATGGCTAACCAAGGTGGTAAGTGTAACAAAAGGTATAGTGAACTTAAAGAAGAAATTTTTCTTTTACATTATTTGATTAGGAAGGCAAAGAAATTTTCAATTTATAAGCTATATGTTATTCACACAAAAGTAAATGGAGAGATCTCAGACATAAATAATGAGATTCAACAACTGACCTCTTTAAATAAGGATTGCAAAAAGGTTCAAGAAAATAAGTCGCTTGAAAAATAGCCAAAGAATTTTGAAAAAGTCACACAAGAACATTAAAGCTCAAAAATGATTAGGTTTGATAACATTGTTCATGAGGAGAATACTTTATTTGTGTGTAAAAACTATGGTAGTAAGCAAACCCTTAACTATTTCTCATGATGATCAAAATAAGAATTAAACTTGATAATGTCAAAAATGCTTTAGTAAGGAAATTGTGCAGGCACTGGTAGCTAAAAATGAAAAGAAGTGGAAAATTCAAAATGATGTAATAAGTGATCAAGGATTCTTTCATAAAAACCATGAACAAATAGAAACATCCCACACATGATCTAATGAAAGAGAACCTAAGGATGATGAGGTGCTTCATGATAGGGGCCCTCATCCCAAACTCCATTAATCTTTTCTTCTCACCTACAAGCAAGGTAAGTCAAGGTAAGTTTTCATCTCTTTACTTACTAGTTAATAAGTACATGATTTGAGAAGTCCAAAATTGTTTATGTCATGTCTAGATCAGAAAATTGTTAAAATAATTATTTAGAGTGTCTCTTATATTCATTTTGAGCTTGAAGAAATTTATGAAAATATGTAGTATAGCATTTGTATTAATTTTCTTTAGGCTTTTATCTTAGTTGGTTTTTCATCTTCTTGCAGAATATGTACTTCTTGTGATGATTTGGTTCTAAGCCCATGTCCTTTGGGATAGTTTAGCCATTTATGTGATGAGTCATGATTTTTAAGTAGGCACAACTTTGAATATTCTATCCATATTATGATTGGAGACATTAGTCTCCACATTTGATCTTTATGTTGACTTACAGTTGTAGTGCTTTGGTGATTTACAATAATTTGAAAATGATCTTAAAAGCCCAACAAGAACTACACATGTTTAGGAGGAGCATGTTCCTCCTTATCTATCTTGAAGGTTATTAATGTATGGGGTGTCTTTGGAGACTTCTACCAAAAAGCACTCACACAACAATATATCATAATGAGCAAGGATTCATGTCATGCAAGAGTATGGTATAGTATCCAAGGTAAAAGAAGAATTAAATCTTGGTTAAGATATCTTATAGACATTTTACCTTGTGATATCTTTTGGTTACTATTTGAACATCATGTTAATATTCTATTTCACTATTATTGGGCATTCAGTTATCTTGATTTTGGTATTTGTCCTTCTTCATAAATATTTATTTTACACTTACATGTGTATCCTTTTCTTATTGTGATATAATTACCTTCATCATGCTTTCATAAGAGATGAGTACTAATAGAATCATTATGACATATTTGCTTACCTTATAAGTTTATTGATTTAAAAACATCGGTTATTTGATCCTCAAAATTTTGGTTTTGATAAGGGCTAGCTGCTATGTCATTTAACATTTTTAGCCCTTTCAAGATTATGCTAAGAGATGTGTATAGAATCTTGAGATATAAGTTTTATTGAAATATTTGATTCAAACTGATAGGTTCCTTGATTCTATATGATAAATCTTTGGTCTTTGTCATTCAAGTTTATTCTTTTTAAGTTTCTGTATTTTCACCTGACTTTTCTACTTTGGTATTTTAGCATGATATGAATGTATC
The DNA here is from genome assembly GCA_015680685.1 of Gnetum montanum. NCBI lineage: Eukaryota > Viridiplantae > Streptophyta > Gnetopsida > Gnetales > Gnetaceae > Gnetum > Gnetum montanum. The sequence continues at coordinate 44,568 of MNCI01014516.1, forward strand.
TTCCCTTGAGTACTTAAGCCTCTCTTGTTTATTTGGACTTCATTGATGCAAGAAGTACTCATATTTCTATTATGAAAGGTTGATAAAATTGCCTTATGATATACTTGGAGATAGAGATTGTGCTCAATGCATATCTTTTATGACTATTGTATGGCTATGATTAAGTACTATTGGCATTTTTTTAAATAGACTCATGTGCTTTATCCTTTTTATTGCAGTTCAAAAAGGTGGAGAGTATAGTTATGGAAATATTTGGATATTTGTATGTCTACTATTCCATTTTCTTAAGCTTTGAACATCACCAATAATGGGGAGATTATTGACTTTTTGCTCTATCAAAACATTAGGTAAAATGATGTACAAGGATGCTTGTATGTTTGTATGGTTAATTATGTTTATAGGGCAAGAGTGTGGACAAGGACTTTATAGACCTCAAGTACATACAAGCAATGTTGAAATCATTAAGATCTTGGAGTGAGACAAGGAAAACATGAGGAAGTTTGAGAACTTTGACAAGAAATGAAGACTTCAAAGTGCAAAGGAAAGTGAAGAAAGACATCTCCAAGAAATAGAAGACATCTTGGCAGAATTGAAGGCAACATAGGAGAAAATGTCTCTACAAAATAGTAGATGTCTTTCTAAAGAGAAATATGTCTTTCATCAAAAGAAAATGTCTTTCTATGCAATAATTTTTGTATATTATTAGTTTTTAGTTTTTAACTTTTTTATATTTTAAGTTATATTTTTGTTGTTAAATGTTTGCTAATTTATTTTATATTTTATTACTTTTTGTTTGTTGTAGGGAAGAAGTAGAAGTTGGCTACTAAGGTACTATTGAGGAGAAGCAACAGTGCAGAGAAGAGGAGGAGAGGACATCCATGAAGGATTTCGATATGTTAAATTTCATTTTAGGTGATTTGCCTTAAGAAAGCAACCCTCTAAGAGACCTATCTCATGATCTTCCTAGTGTGTATTGAGTTGTAATTTAAGTTTTGATTTTTGTTCATCCTTACATTTTTCATTTTTGTTTGATTTTTATTTTATTGTTCATCNAATATGTTGCCAAAATTTTGCAGCAACACCCAAAAACATTAGTGGCATATACATTGGTGTTTGGGCCATGAAAATAGCCAAAATGTGCCATAAAATTTGGCAAGAAAATTTAAAAACGTTTGTAGTTAATATGCTACATTTTTTAGCTACTGAAAGTGCAAAATACATTGGTATTTCATGCCAAGAAAGCCAAAACGTTGGTATACCATAAGTTGCAAATTTTGGTCATCAAAAGCTCCTGAAGTGTTGTATAATTTGTCAAAAATCATGGTAGAATTAACCAGTAAGAAATCAGGACATTCATAGTGTATTTAAGCTAAAGTTTTCATCTTTTGAATGAAGCTTGGACCATTTGCGTTCAGGTTGAAAAGAAACTTCCAAAGAAATGTAGAAATCCAAGAGTCCACACCCATTTCTCTTTCATCATAGATCACTATAATAAAAAGAACCAATGATAGACAAAGTTTGAGAGTAGATCATTTAGGATATTCAAGTGTAAATTAGGTTGTAGAACACATCCTACTATCTGCATCAACTTCCAAGGATATTCTTTAAGCTCTTAAGCTTTTAAGACTTACACCTTGTATTCTATAAACTTTGATTCCCATGAATTGTTTATCATATAAAATACATAGTTTGTAGTTTCCTATATTTACCACATTTGATTTTACATTTCTCTATTCTTGAATCTAGCTTTTGAATTATCATTACATAAATTTTCATTTTTATTTTACATCATAGCAACAAACTTCAAAGTTCTCAAGTGATCAACAAGACTATTTGAGGTGCTTAGGATTCTATCCTAAGGCTCTTTAGATCAAATGTTAAACTATTCCATGCTAAAAGTTTTAATTCTCTAGCACTAAATTTTTTAGTCATTATAGTTTCTAGTGCTAGAAGGAGGCCCTCCACCTAAATTCTTTGTCAAATCATGCTTGAAAGTTGATTGCTTGTTTATACCATTACTTATTAATGTATATAAAATATCAAAATTTACTTTGGGTTTTCCTAAGACTCCAATGTGTTTAGCATAAATCACTTTTTAGCCTAAAACAAAGTTTTTCCATTACTTTATTTCCATTATTTCCATTCTACCGTGCAAATCTATAATTTACAAAAAAAATTGATTTTTATCATTATAGTGCATACCACTATCCTAGCTCCCTGCTTTGGATAGTTTAAAAATTAATTTTTTTAGTTTCAATGTTCAGCATAGCCCTTGTTTTCTACACATTTGATTCAAGTTTTTATCTTAGGAGTTGTAATGCATATTGCTTTGCCTATTTCTGTACTTGCAAACTATAAAATTTTTCTTTGTGTTTTCATATACATTGAAACCTATTAGTATTTCTCATAGCATTGGTTTAATACATTAGAAAAATTTTAAATTTTTTTTAATTTTTGATTGCAGTTGTAGTTAATACATTGGAGTTTCATAAGTTAACTCTTAATAGATTAGAGTTTCACAAGTTGAAACTCTTAACAAGTTAGCTTATTAAGCTAGCTTATTACATTTTACACACTAGCATATTAAGCTATCTTATTACAGTTTACATGTTAGCTTATTAAGAAAAATTATTACATTTTACAAGTTAGGTTATTAAGCTATCTTATTACATTTTACAAGTTAGCTTATTAAGTTGGCCTTATTACTTTTATAATCTAGCTATACGTTAACCTTATACCTTTTATGTCTTTTCACCATTCCACCATTTTACCACATAACATTGCACATATGGTCTTATACTAGTAGGTTGTCCCCATCTATGATCCTAAGGATCCAACTATTATAGAACAAAGATAATCTCTTAGGTGGATGGAACTAGAACCATTTTACACGAATGTTAATGAAGAATATTATAACTTCATTTATGCTAAGATTTAAGATAGATTGCTTATCCCTCATAGAGAGTCAAAATTAAAATATCAATTTCAGGTAATCCACAAAAATGAAAATGACTATATTTCCTCTCCTTATGACCAAATGATACTAACTGAGTTTCATACCCGTATGTTGGTGTAATTAGTAGACCAGGATGAGGTAAGTGACAAAGTTAATTTGGACAAAAGTCAATGAGACTAGGAAGCATTTGAGGCTAAATATGAACTAGATACATTCCTAGGGGACCTTATGCAATGATCAATTCTAGAAGTAACCATCCCTAAATCTACACCTCCTATGTCCTCTAGGAATTAGATTTCTCAATCTACTCCCTTATTTTCTACCATGTTCACCTTAGCATCTATTGTTGCAGTGCATCAATCTTAGATAGTGTTCAATTCCACATATTTGTTTACAACCATGCCTTTTGCAACTCAACCTTGTTAATTATGACCATCACCCATGGTATCTACAACATCGGATTCTTTCATCATACCTATAAGTCCCTCTTCAAGATCCCAAGCTTCATAAGCTTCTCAAACCCCCTTCTCCTTGTTCAACCCACTTATAATTGTGGTCATACAACCACTTCAATCCATTATAATGTCAATCACATAGCCTCAAGCCATTCACCCTCCTTCACAACCATTACTACAAACCCTGTAGCCTATAAGGATGATCTATGGCTTGGATTAAGTCTTCCAAATGATCCAAGACATTATAGAAGTGCTATCAAAGCTTAAAGGTAGCACAACACAAATAGTGAAGGCTATGGAAGGTGACCAAGTGTGTATTTGACAATTTTTAGTATAGGCATGCCTATAAGTCAAGCTATTTTAGGAATAGTATGACTTATGGTATCCTAATGCATATCTAGTCAATTTCCATCTTGATTACCTCCTATTGTAAGCTTGGCCTCACACAAGGCTATAGATTTCCCCTATGTCCCTCTAGGGAAAGGCTTTGGATTATATCAAAACTTCCCTAGAGGTTTCAACTCTTCTCTTGAAGACCTAATAAACCAATTTGTCAACCACTTTAGATAAAACTTAAAGGCAAATACCTTATTAGATTACCTTATGAAGGTAAAGTAACAATGAGTTGAACTAGTCCAAAGGTTCATTCAAAGATGGAATTCAATGCTCAATGAGATTCCAAATCCTATCTATGAAACTCACCTTTTGGCTATCTTCAAGGAAGATACAAATGACTTTATGAAATTAACGCTATACTACCTAGAGCATTGATCACTAAGCCAAGCCTTTTCATAAACTAAAAACATTGAAGAAGAAGATGAGGCTAGTAACGATTTGGCCTATGTGGCCTATAAAAATTAACATGTGAGAAGAGATAGAAAGAAAACTAAGAAAGAACTATGGTGATAGAATCCAAGGATTTGAGAAAAAATACAGAGATCACTACCATACAACACATCTTCTGACTCATCTCAATTGTCTACCTTCGACATCCCAAATCAACCAAGATCAAAATCTAGATAGAAGGATAGGACTAAGTATACTAGGTTTCCTATGAAGATCTATGAGCTTTTAGAACAGTTTCTTAAAGAAAATCATATACATAAGCAACTATCTAAGAAAGCTCATAAGAGGTATGATCATATTTTTGAAATAGCTAGGGATCCACTAATAGCAACCAAAGATGATTCAAAACTATCAAAGTACTTTAGACTGGATAGGTTTTATCATTATCATCAAATAGTTTGTTATGATACTGATTTCTACCTAGTCTTGAAAGATGATCTCCAAAATATGAATAATTATATAGAGCTAGTGTTGAATGAGCTCAACTCTCTAAATACCAAAAACAACTCTTACACCATAGTTGTGCTCATATAAACCAAATGATCTAATCCTCCTAGGAAACTATTTGTCATTATAATGCCACAAACTAGTAGTTAGCCTTAGAACATAAAGCCTAAAACCCCATTCATCAACAAGATACTACCATCTCTAACTGCTAAAAAGCCTTTCATTATACATGTCCCAAATTTAGTAGCATTAACATAATAAAGTAATGAAAACATTATTAATCCTTCTAAGGCTAGGAAAACATTTATTATTTGAGTCCTTGTACCTTTAGCAAGAAAACCCATAACAACCCATAACCAAAGCTTACCTATAGTGGCAAATAACTCAATGGTTAACAAGGAATCATCATTACAAGGCCAATGAAAACAATCTATCTCCAAACTAGCCAAATAGTTTCTAAAACAAAAGAATACATCCTTGAACCTATATGACTTACTGATGACTTCTGTTGCTCATAGAGGCATGCTAGATCAAGTATTAACTTCTATTCTAATGAGCAGAGACATGCCTACCAATAAACATCCACTCTATCATTGAGCAAGCTTCACTTAGGAAAAATAGGAATCAAACCATGCTCAAATTTTGTGATAATGAGGTAACGATTAACTCACAAAATGAAAAATTGCTATCTACTCTTCTTTTCATTACCATACGTATTGGCAAGTATAAGGTTCATCATATTCATGTAGATGACATAGTAATAAGTAACGTGGTTCCATTTACTATTGTTGAGAAACTAGGCCTAACTGAGAATATCCAAGAAATCTCTATCTCAGCACTTAAGTCATTCAATAGGTCATAAGTAGCCATATAAGGTTCTATCACCTTGGACTTTGTGGCTAGAATACAATTCCCTGCATGAAGAAACACCTAATTTCTACTTGATCCTAGGAAGATCATGGTCAACTAAGCTTTAGAAAATCTCACATCCTATACATCAAGAGATTCATGTACCATATGATGGTGTTGAAATCATAATTTTAGGGACAACACATTTTCACCATTTTCAACAATATCAACATTGAACGAGGTTTAGAGATGAAGTTTCAAGAGGAAACTCCCAGCACACAAGCTAGGGGCATCAACAAAAATAATAAGAAAAACAATGATATTATGATTACTAACTCTATAGCATTATAAGACTAACAAGAACATATTCTGCTTACCATATTGAGCACAAAGAATGGTGAGTGTAAAAGTGTACAAGAGAGGTTTCTTGATATATCAAGAATCAAGTAACAAATTCACCATCAACATCTTATTTCTTCTTTGATTAAGTATTGTTTGTTTATTTTTGTGACCTTATATCATGTTTTAATGTTTGTTTTATTCTTTTATTTTCTTTTAAGAATATTCCATACTTGCTAGACAAGTGTGGTTAATGCCTGCCAAGGCCTAAAACTGGCAAGACAAGAGCTTGCTAAGGCCTAAAACTAGCAACACAATGGCCTACTAGGGAATAAAACTAGTGAATCCATGGCCTACTAGGGCCTAAAACAAGAAAATATGTGGCCTCTATTCCTTGCAATTTTCATGAAGGACTTGTACTTTAACAATTATGTTTCATTTCACATCTTTCCTTTTATTATATCATATTTCAAAATTTTACTTTGTATCCTTTCTATATAAAAATATAAAAACATAAAAAACCAAAACAACAACCATGGTTACACTATGTGATAATGATAAATGTCTAATATCCATAGCTACACTCAACAATAGATGAAAAAAATAATGATACAATATGTTTGTTTTTGTAATAGCCAAATAAAAACTAGGTACAACAATATCATGATATAACAAAAGGCAATGAGTCCATCAATAGTCAAAACTAAGCCATAAGGAGGAGGAGGAGTGTCATCATCATCAACATTATTATGAACATTATCATCAACTTCATCACTCTTAACATCTAAGGCTTGTATGCAAGTAAAACATTAAAACTGTTACAACACAAAACACATCAAAACCAAAACATATACAACCAAAAACCAAAGCTAACTAATGTAGATAATGGAGGCTAGGAAAAACCTTTTAAAAGATTATAAAAAAATATTTTTAGTCGCAAATATAGAGAACATGTTTCCAACAACTAAAATCCAACATCAATGCTACAATCCAACTGTAGAAAAAACCACAATTATGTTAGTTTTCAACCTAAATTTTCATGGAAAACTTGATTTGTAGTGAATCGACTACAATAAATACTTCAAGAAAATTCATAAAAAGTTTCAAAATTTCCATAGAACCCTTCTACACTATTTTCACATTCTCTAAAGACTTAAAATATTAATCCCAAGTTCCTAAAATCTTGTCAACCTTATCAATTTTTCTACTAAAAGACTACAAATTTTTAACAAAATTTGCTAGAAAGCTGAAAATCGGGCTAGTAAAAAAACCCATAAAGATGCAATAAAAATTAAAAAAATATAATTCCACCTCTGATACAACCAAAAAACCTAGAACAATATATCTATGTAACCAAAATGGAAAAAATTTAGTACATACGTAAAAAAATGTCAAAGTTAAGCCAATATTGACTATAACGAAGGCAAAAAACATTAAGCATAGGGATGGGAAAAAACTCAAATCTCCCTCAATCCATTACTAAAACTCCAAATCTTGATTCCAATACAATCTATAGGCCTAAACCTTTAATTTGACACAAAAAGATAAAAAAATTTCAAACTAAATAAGCCTATAGGTGAAAAAACATTTCCACAAAACTGTGAAAAATTGGAAAAATAATGGTGAAATTTTGGTACGTATTAGATCTTGATGAAGATCCTGCTCTCACAGTAGGATTTGAAAGCCTTGAAACAATGTGAATAGCCTTCTCTACCTCATCCAAAATCAGATTTCTACTACTCAATTCAATCTTCCTTATCATGGAAGTCAAAAGCCTCAAATGTTTGCCTTGATTTTTGTTGTAGAAAATTCTGAAACTCCTTGCCCTACTACACCAACACTTGAAACATCCCAAGGAAAATTCATGTTATGGCTCATAGCCAAAATTCTTTGTAATTAGATAGAAAAATAAAGGCAAATACAATTTCCTTACTTTCCCCAAAATCTTGCATTATGGCCCTATATTTGGAATTTAAGGTAGTTTTTAATATAAAATATGAGATGTGTAGCCCATACACTGTAAATCTCATACATCCTAGCTTGTGAAAGCTGAAAAATCCATGTATGCTAGCTTGAAGAGGTTAACGGTGCTTCAAAAGCTCTAATATTTGATATTTTAGCCTTGTACATTGAATATTGCTATTCTATACAATGGATGGCCCACAAAGATAGCATACAAGATTTGGATTTTAATTTCATACATTGGGCATGGAAATTTTGTATGCTAGACAATGTATAGATGTAGCATGCAAATAGCCAAAAATTAGATAAAACTATCTGTACACAACATGGAGGTGTTCTAGGTGTAACTAGAATGTGCTAGAATCTGAAATTTGTTAGCAATCATGATAAAATTAACCAACAACAAAATAGGGACCCAAGACCTATTTCATTGTAAGGACATTTGGGAAATTTGCATCTAGAGCAAACTTGAGACTTTTAGAGTAGTGTAGATACCTAAGATTCAGTAACCATTTTCTTCCCCAACATAGATCATAGTAGCAAAAGACCAATTGTGAAAAAAATTTAAAGGGTAGATTGTACAAGATCCTTGAAGATATATGCAACTATAGAACAGATCCTACCAGTTGTATTAAGTTCCAAGCATTTTTCCTTGAGCTCTTGGGCTCAAGTTCCAAGAATAAGACTAAGTATGCTAGATTACCAATGAAGCCCTTTGAGCTTTTAGAATAGTTGCTTAAAGACAATCACATACAACATAAGTAACTATCTGAAGAAGCTTGTAAGAGGAATGATCAATATTGTGACATAGCTAGAGACCTTATGATAGTGACCAAAGATGATCTGAAACTACCAAAGTACTTTAGACTAGATAGGTTTTGCCATTATCATCAAATGGCTGGTCATGATACTAATTTCTGCCTAGCCTTAAAAGATGACATATAGAATATGATTAATCGTGGAGAGTTGGTGTTGAAGAAGCTCAACTCTCCAAACACCAATAACAACTTTTATGTTGTAATACAACAACCAAACAGTCTAATCATCCTTTGGAACCATTTGTTAACAAGGTACCACCATAACCTCAAAACATAAAGCCTAAAGCCCCCTTCTTCATTAGGGTACCACCACCTCTAGTCTCTAAGAAGCTTTTTATCATACATGTCCCCCCTTTTGTAGCAACAACATCACAACTTCAAGCAAGGGAACCATTCATTATTAGGGTTCCTCCACCTTTTGTAAGCAAACCCACGATAACCTGTGACTAAATCCTACCTATAGTGGTTAATAATTTAGCAATTAATAAGAAGCCATAACTATAAAAGTGACAAAAATAACCTACTTCCAAATCAACATCTAATTCCATTAAAGGTAGTTAACAACAAAAGTCTTAGAAACAAGTTGATCCATCAAAACCTATACCAAGATTAGCTACACTCATGGACAAGGGACCTAAGCAACATACTTTGAAACATAAACTAAAAATCCTAGAAAGGATTAAGAAGATAAAAACCACCAAGGCTGAAACATCACATACCAAGGGAAAGAATTTCCTTGTAATGATGGAACAAGTCAAATGGCCCCTCAAATGAAAGAGCATGTTGTTGAACCTATACGACTTACTCATGAATTCTCTTGCTTATAGGGATGCAATAGCTCAAGTGTGAAATTCTATCCTTGTGAGAGGAGACATTTCTACAAACAAGAAGTCTATCCACTCTCTCATTAAGCAAGCTTCAGTTAGGAAAAATGGGCATCAATACATGCTTAGCTTTCATGACAGTGAGGTGAAGATGGACTTATGAAACAAAGAAATGTTATTTGCTCCTCTCTTCATTACTATACATATTGGTAGGTATAACATTCATTATGTTCATGTGGATGATGGGGTGGCAAACAATGTGATACCATACATCATCCTTAAGAAACTAGGCTTAATCGAAAACATCTAAGAAACCACTAACTTAGCACTCAAGTCAATTAATGAATCATAGGTAGCTGTACGAGGTCCTATCTCATTGGATTTCATAGCTAGAGAAGAATTTCCTACATTCACCAACTTTCTAATAGTCTAAGAGACACTAGATTTCAACTTCATCCTAGGAAGGCCATGTTCAGCAAAGCTTCAAGTAGTCTCATCTCCTATACACCAAAAGACCCACTTATCATACAAGGGTGGTGAAATTGTCATTCATGAGGACAACACATGTTCATCCTCTATCAACAATGTCAATGTTGACTAAATTTGGAAGGTATATTTTCAAGATAAAACTCCCAATACTCAAGCTAGGGCCAACAATGACAATACCAAGGCTAAAATCTCCAATGTTAGAACAATAAATGACCAACAAGAACACCTACAGATTGCCATTTTGAACAAGAAGAATGGTAGAACTTGGATTGTACAAAAGAAGTTCCTTGATCTATCTATCATCCATTTTTTCATTAATGATTATTTATTTACATTTTTAACCTTTTATCACATTTCCATGTTCATTTTATTTTTTATTTTCTTTCAAGACTATCTTGTGCTTACTAGGCTATATAATGGCCTACTAAGGCCTAAAATGGTAACAAAATCTCCTACCAAGGCCTAAAATAGGTGAAGTCATGGCCTAAAACTAGTGAATTTGTAACCTTCCACTTATCCCACTTTAAAAATCATGTCTATTTTACATTTTTCATCTTATTACCAAGTTTTATTTCTTGGCCTCATTGTTTTAACTTGTAGCCCTTACACAAGATATTTAAAGCATATAAAAATATAAAACATTAAGAAAAATTAAGAATATAGCATTTCTTGAGGATGTTCATGATTTTGTAATTGCACCAAAGGTTTATTTTCCAATTGCTTTTGATATTATAAGCTTTCATCTTCATGCAATGAAAATAGTTTATGGAAAAAGGCTAATTCAAATTAAGAAGTTTCCTAAAGGAAAAATTAGAAAGAATTGGATAGTACATTTTTAAGCTAAAAAATTTTCAAAACTTATTATTGCACTTAGGATCCAACCAAGTATTCTCTCACAATGTACAAACTAGCATCCCAAAACCTTCCAAAACTTATTAGTGTTCTTGAAATCTAGATAAGTGTGCTGCCATAGTGTATAAAATAGCATTCTCAAGACCTTATCAAACTATCCAAAAATCATTTGTGCACTTGAGATTCAGTCAAGTACACTAATACAGCATACAAACTAGCATATTTAAGCTTTCTACTCCCCTATGTTTACCCACACTATACTCTATCCCAAAATACATGGATGAGTGTAAGGGTTCCAGAGCAATGGACCTAACAGAGAGAGGTTGAAGTGGCAATAAAATAATGGAAAAGGGTGATTGCTAACCTTGGGAAATTAGCATTTATATTTATTTCTTAATTGAAGTTCAAGGACAATAAGGGAAGAAGAGAATTTGGAGTCCCTACATGGTAGACTAATCCCAAACTAAACCATCTGTAATCCATGACGTTATTGAGTTAGGTGGTTGACCAACCATTGGTGACTATGCTATGGTTTTACAAGCATCAGTTAGGGCATCTCTATCATCTACTATTATTTCATTATTACATAAGTCAAATGATCTAGGATATGTTTTTTTTTTTAAATTCCATTGTATGATGAGGTGATTATTGTATGTGTTAATCTTGGGGAAATAGAATATAGAAATTGCAATCAAAATCACAACAAATCTCAAAACTGCTGGTGTTAAAGTACCAAATGAGATGCTAAACAAAATGTTAAAGTGATAGGCTAAATGAATGTGTGGAATATCTATATTACAATATGACTGAGGGCTAATCCTACAACTATTCCCTATGCATGTTAATGAAATCATAATGAAATTGTGTAGTTTTATTTTTACATGCTTAAAATACAAGAATACCTAGCGCCACTTGCCTGTCCCATTTGTCACCTTCTCGTCCACTATAGAAATGCCCTAGGGAAGTGTTGATCTCCTTAAAGTCAAATATTACAAATATTCCAAGTATTAGTAAGATTTCATCCAATTCCCAAGTCATAGAAATTTCTATTTTTGAGTCAACATTCTAAGAAATTAAAATCCAAGTTAGGTATGCTATGGTAGCACACTAAAGAGTGTCGATGGAAACACATAAAAATTACAATTTTAATTTACACATTAAGTTCCAAGTTACATACACTATGGTGGTGTATAGAAGAGCATAAATAAAAACACATAGAAATTGTTATTTTAATTCACATGTTAAAAACCCAATTTACACATGCCATGGTAGCATACGAAAGACCATACATGTGAACACATGAAAATTACTATTTTATTTCACATGTTAAAAACCCAAGTTAAGTAAGCTATGGTAGCATACAAAAGAGCATATGTGAGAACACATAAAAAATTACTATTTTAATTTGCATGGAAAAAATCCAAGTTTCATATGTTTCCTAGTAGACATCCTAAAAACATGGAAATAAAAATAGAACAAAGAGAATTCTTTATTTTTCTTTCCATATGCTACGTGTGAATAAAGTGGTTAGAAAATTAACTAGATACATTGAACCTAGATCTAAAACTCACCATGGCCTCTACACAATAGAAAATAATAACTTTTGACTTGCTAAACTAGTTTAACCATGAAAAACCTATTAATTTAATAATTTAAAGCCTCTTTTTCATAATTTTGATAATTTGAAGCCTATTTTATTAAATTTTCACCTAATTTAAATACAAAATGACTAAAAAGAAATATGAAATTTAATTAATTAATACTATATTTGACCTTGTTTAGCCATGTTTCCCATATTTTTATTTTTTTTAACTTTATTCTACCTCACTCCTACCTTGTTTTGACCATGTTGTAACCTTCCTTATCCATATTCTACTTTGTTATGACCTTATTTTACCTTCTTTTGCCTAGTAGTGACCCTACTTGGCCTTGTTTAGCCTTTTTCCTACTTTGTTTTAATCTTGTTTGGCCTTATTTTATAATACTTTTCATTATTTTAACATTGTTTGAAAATTTTATCATGTAGATGCCACTTGATGTGCTTATGTTAACATGCAAGGTTAAGTTATGGAGATTAGGAAGTAATTTGACTAGCCTATGAGCCTAGGAGATGACCGGACCAGGATTATGCCAACGCACTCGCCAGTGTCCACCTTCTCTTTGTAGTAGTTGAAAAGCAGGATCAAAATTATAGGGTTCAAGTGTAGTGGGAACCCGATGATTAGCTTCACAAAAGGTAATAATTTCATGTGCCGTGGCGGTCAGAACATCTTGGTACCAAGCGAGGGTCCATGGATTTTGCCAGTCGGTTCTTCGGCTTAGACTCGTAGTGATAAAATAGGAAGGGTTATAGTCATGGAAAGCGAAGTGAGCCATTGTTTCAAAACAGGAGAAATAACGAAAATCAGAATGTGTCATGGCTTGCAAACGACGGACATAGGATGCATCAAAATGGTCAGGAAAGGTTCTGACAGTATGACCATATAGAGACCACCATTCCCAAAATGGATGTTCTTCTGGAGGACAATCTATTGGCGTATTAAAATCAATATGATAATAATGGCAACCAGAGGGTTTATACCTAGGCCAATGTACTAATGGTGCTACTTCAGGATATCCTATTTCATCAAACTGTACACACTCATTGATGAAATGATTTGCATGGAGACTGGTTTTAATATGTACAGGCGGATATAAATCATCAAGAACCTCTTGAGGATGTCCGAAAAAGGTATATGAAATCTGTGGACTTGGAGATCTTGCATAACAGTTATAAGAATAACATAACCAGTCATTAAGGTGGCTATTCTGAATATTACTAATTTGCTGTTGGGTAAGAAACATGCGAGAGAAACAACATGGGAGGACTCTATGACTTGAACGAAGCTCCCAACCTTCATGCAAGTATGTTGCTGCACATAAAACAAACGATTAATACTGAAATTCTCTAGTCAAATAATCTGCAAGATTATTATCCTTGCCACTAATATATTGGGTTCTATATGTAAAATTAGCCAGAAATAAAGACCATCGAATGAGTCGTGTATGGGCAACTTTATTTAAATGTTTTGTTTGTAAGTATTTATCAAAATATTTTAAGTCAGATCTAATAATAAATTCCTGTTCTTGTAGGAACAGACGAAACTTTTCGATACCACGGATAATCGCAAGGAGCTCTTTATGTGTGGAATGATAATTCATTTCTGCAGAAATAAACTTACCACTAGCATATCTGCAGATATAGGTCATACCATGTATTTCTTCTTTTAAGACTGCTCCCCAAAATTCTTCAGATGCATCAGTTTCTAAGATCAAGGTTCCATTGGTTGGTAATCGTAAATATGGAAGTTTAGTACATTGATCTTTTAGTCTCTGGACTGCATTAGTATGATGTTGGCTCCATGGTTGAGGGTTGTTTGTTAACTGTTGGTAAGATCTTTGTAAAACCCTGACAGATAATTTAAACACCCTAGAAATCTTTGTAATTGTGTTTTGTCTGTTATGATATCAGGAAAATGTTTAATATCGATCAAGATATGTTGTTGCAGACTAATATGTCCGTCTTTAATTACTACGCCTAGAAAATTTACTTCATCAACTGCAATTTGCATCTTCTTCTCAGATGGAGAAAGTACAAGACCATTTTGATCAAGTAATTCATATAAGGTGTTGAGATGCTGTTGGTGTTCTTCTACCGTTTTTGACATAACTAAAATATCATCTATATATACTAGTATGAACGGATATTCTTTAAAGATATGATCCATACAAGACTGGAAAATAGATGGGGCTGTTTTAATACCAAAAGGTAGAACAGTCCATTCGTATAGACCCTGAGGTACGGTAAAGGCGGTTTTCCAGCGATCTTCATTGACTATTTGGATTTGCCAAAAACCACTTTTCAAATCAAATTTTGAATAAATATGAGTTCCTTGCAGGCGTTGGAAAAGATCATCTTTACTAGGGATCGGATGTTGTACTGATTTAATAATAGCATTAAGTGGTTTGTAATTAACTACTAACCGCTTCTTTCCCCTTGTTAGTTCAGCACGCTTGTTGACATAGAAGGCAGCACAGGAAAACATGCTAGTACTAGGTTGGATCATTTTTTTCTCTAGGAGCTGTTTTATTTCCTGGGCACATTCTTCTTTTAATTGTGGGGACATCCCAATATGATGAGCTTTTGACTGTGGTTGGATTCCATCCAATAACTCAATACGACACCAATGTTGTTTTTTATGTCGAAAGGCTGTTGGATCATCGCTCGCAACAGTGAGGAGTTTAGTGCGTAATTGTGCAAAGACCTCTTTGTGAGATTGGATGTGGTTAATAAGCCATTGCGTTTTTGGCACCTTATATTTTGTATGGGTAAACCTATTTACTGGAGTAAATGTTCTAGTAAATTTATGAGTTCCTAATGTAACAAAATTACTATGGATGGTGTATGGCTCGAGAATTGCTAGGTTGTCGACTCCTATAACCATATCATAAGAAAGTCAGTTGATAGCATTAACTTGTAATTCTAAGCGTTCCAAATTAGGTAAAAGTATTGGAAGAGAAAATACCCGGTTGACAGTTGTTGCCGTTTTGTTAAAACTGACAATTAATTTCTCCCTAGGTTTCCATAAGAAAGAAGGAATGATAGCTTCGTTTGCCAAGCTGACTTCTGCACCAGAATCTATTAAAGCATCGATGGGATAGGGTTTAAATCCTTTTATTTTAATCCAAAAAGTACAAAGGGGAGTTTGTACCTGTCGATGTTGATTCTGATTAATCCTAATTAGATGTACTTGAGATATTTCAGCTTCATAAGCTTGTTGTTGATATTTTTCTTCTTCTTCTTCCAACGATTCTAATTCTTTGCTAGCTTTTATTAGGAAGAGTTTGAGTTGGTTAATACGTAATAATCTGATTTGATGTTTCTCCAACCCCTTTTTGTTTTGAGATGGCATTTTTTCTTCTTCTTGTTGTAGCCATTCGTCAAGCTCTTCTTGTTGTTCTGATTCGGTTGTTAATGGTTGACTGTCATAACTAGCATGAAGTTCTTTTTCTAGTTTTCTTAATGCTTTTACTTCGGCTTTTTTCTCTGTTACTTGTTTATCTAGCTGTATATAAACAGTTAAATCCTCTAGAGGAGTCCTTTTTAATTTTGTTTTTAGTTTCTCTAGTTGTATTTTTACTAATACTAATTGTTCTTGGATTCTAATTAATTCTTTATTTTGTTGTGTAGGTCGTGACGTGGAACCACGATTCATATTACAATAATATATATCTCCGTCGGAGGAATCGGATGGATCTATGGGATAATCTGCTAACGGTTGTTGTTGATTATATTGTACCCAATAGTCATCCTCACTATGTTCTGCTTCAGAGGGTGATGACGGACATATATCACTTTGAGGATTATAGGGGATTTCTATGTCCTCGGGATCAGATATCCACTCAAAGTGTGTTTCCTTTATATTATGCTTTGTAATAAAATGAACCTTTTTCTTGTCTTTATCTTTATTGGGACAGTTGGTTGCCAGATGAGGACCTCCACAAATAAAGCACTTAATATTTTTTGGTGACATCCTACGGGGACGTCTACGAAAGAATCCAGGATATTTACGTACATGCCTACGAGGTGGTGGTGACGATTGTTTTCTTCGCCATTGTTTCTTTGGTTTGGATCGTGAAGATGATCCTTTGCAAGATTTACATATTTTTTGAGTTTTTTGTTGTTTTTCTTTGTTTTTGTATTTTTCTTCAGGACACAATTCTAAACAAAAATTCTTACCTAATCGATTGTTTAATCGTTTAACTAATTGTTGTGTTTCTTGTGTATAACACAACTCTCTATTGGTCTGTTCTAAGAATTGTCTAATTTGTCCGAAGCTCATGTTTGCTACACAAAGATTTTGCTTTTTAAGTTCAGCCATGTAAGTATTACAGAAAGGTTGAGGAAGACATCCAAACAGATGTTCTTTAGCAGCTACTTCATGTGTGAGTTTACCATAGTAATACCAAGATTCCATAGCATCAAGGAATCCTGATAACTGCTGAATTTTATGTAATCGTGCTTTGAAAAAGCGGTCTCGGTAAACATCAACTAGATTGGCTTTAAAACCAATGAACTCCTTGATAATAGCGTTTAAGAAAATTACTGTTGGTTGTGTAATCAACCTGGTTTTAATGGCTGTTGGAATATGACTCCACCATCTTCGCAAGTTGCCTTGGAAGTTATAAGTGGCATTTACTATGGCTTGTAATGTGGATTTTTTGGCAAAATCTATTTGGATCGTTAAATACGATTGGATGGCATCTAAGACATCCTGACGTTCTTTTAAATCCTTGTTATCCATGTTAAACTTAGGTTGAATGTCTCCAGCTTTTCTGGTCTGGGTTAACATGGCATCCGTGGTTTCTTGGACTTGTTCACCTGTACGGGTTAGTAAGACGACTTCCTCTATGTGTTCATCAGCTAATTCAGAGAGAGGATGTTGAGGAGATCCTTGTTCTGATTGATGATTAGAATGGCCCTCATTCATTGAGATAAATTTTCCTTTTCTACTTCTATTCTCTCTTTGTTTTTGTTTGAATTCTTCTATGTCCTTTAAGGTTACCGCAGGAGGTGATCCTGAGAACTGAAAAGAGAATTCAGAGGCTGAAGATGGAATTGGAGGAGCAGTTGGCTTGTCTTTTGCTATAGGTGTACTACTAGAGCCTTCTAGACGTTCTAATTTTCTATAAATTAAACCGGAATTTAAATCTGTATTTAAATTTAAATTATACATTCCGTCAAGAACACTCATCTGAGTTCTATTACTATACACCAGATCATTCAAAGTTGTATTTGTCCAGTTAAGCACACAAATCGTATCGGATGGTTTTTCAGATGCTTTCTTTGTATGTAATGTATAAACGTGCTCAGAAGGTTCCCCTTCGACAGCTGTTTGGACAAATTCATGTTTGCGTTGAGTTTTTTCAGTAGACGCAAGACGATCTTGGTGTTGTGTAAATGGATTGTCAGACAAAGTATTCATTTCTATACTACATGTTTTTAATAAAGCATCACATTCTATACAGTGATACTTGCTATCTATTTCTTTGAGTATCCTGTGTTGGCAGGAAGGATCTCCTGAAGATTTCTGAAAAAGCGTGGATTTTACAGAAGATACGATAGAATCATCATCTGAACTATCGGGATCAACTTCTATAATTTTTGCCTTTTCCTTTTTCTTCAATCTTTCCATCTCTAGATGCAAGGTATCAGATTTTCTCATGGATTGGGAAAGTTGGGCTTGTAAGGCTAGGATGGTATTTTGTAAGAGTGCTAGATCTGGTTTTTCCTCTGGCTTAGGTATTTGTGGTTGTTCATGGATTGTTAAAGGTTTTTGGAACAGCTTTGGCTTTGATTTTTTATGTAGATGATCCAGAGGATCAATATCAGTGAATTTAGGAGGTAACAGATTGACTTTATAACGGCGTTTTGTCGGTAAACCCCGTTTCTTTTCTAAGCGAAAATAATAATCAATCATGTTGGTCAGATCGGGGTATTGATGATGGATCGGAAGATCCTCAGTATCGATCTCTACTCCATATTCGATATCGCTGGATCCTACTTGAACCTTTTGTTGGTTGTAAGGATACAAGGTTTTTATAGCAGTACTATTAAACACTTTAAACATTAATCTAGTGGAAATAGTTGCGTAAATAGATCTAGGAAGCATATCAACGGGCAGGTAAACGATGATCATTAAGGATTTATACAGATGTGGATCGTGTAGAGATAAGGTGAAGTTTGGAATAGTAACGATCACAGCGTCTGAGGCTAAGGTCCCTTTTGCCTGAGTAATAATGGCTTCTTCGAAAGTTTTAAATCTACGATCTATAACCGCTATCCAGTAAGGAGCTTGTAGACGATAATTAAAATGAGGGTGCAAGACTATAGCTAATTTAGCTAAATGTATATAATGAAAACCGTTTTTAATCCAAGTTGCTACCTCTGGTTCTGTAAAGAAGGAAAGGGCAACTGGGCGTAGACCACTACCAAATATTTCTAAATCACACTCAGAATAATGCATTTCTTTCCAAGACTCGACTAACTGTAAACAAGATTTATCATATATTTCTGTTCGCTTGGGAACAGGTAAAGGACTACTACCATTAGATGTAGAACAATATTCGGAAATTCGGGTGAAGTGAGCATTACCCGTCATTTGCGATGCATCTTCCATTGCTGCGGATGTGTTGCGAGGAACGTGGTTGGGGATTGCCTCACGGCGCGGCTAACTCTAACGCCTGACCTCGGCTAAGCGATGCGCGACTTACTTTCGGCGATCTGTCCGTGCTGTATGGTGATGTTGTTCAACCAAGCTACCCTCAAATGCCTAAAATAAGAGCCTAAAAGCCTTTAAACCATACAGCCTTAACACCCTAGAATGTACTAACCACCCTAGATTTGACCTTGACAATAAAACCCAATAAAGGTTTCACTCCAAAAAAATGAAAAAGGGAGAAAATGCTAAGAAATCCAAGAGGCCAATGTAGCCTAAAGAAAAACCAGTGGCTTCAAAAATAAAGGAAAAGAGCCTAGTGACTGAAGAAGGCCAAGGATGGAGTGTTGGTTCCTCTAAAACATCATTGAGTAATCAACAATTTGAGCATAAAGCATGTACATCATTTTAGAAGATTCAAATGTTTTAGCCATGACTTTGCCATGACGTCAACATTTACAATTATTTGTTAGCCCATGCAACCATTTTCCTATAGCCAACATCTCATCCCACAATCTTGACAATCTATTGTGACCCTATTTCATGATTGTGAGTACTCCTTTGCAAGATTCAGAAATTACCAAATCAAGTGTGAAGAGAAAGCATTGATGATAAACCTATGGTGATGTTTTGCATTCTTTGTTAATGTCTCTCATTTTAGTTCTCAAAACATCAACAAAGTGGAGCTAATGAAACATCCCAAGGAAAATTCATGGTGAGGCCCATAGCCAAAATTATTTGTAATTTGGTGGAAAAATAAAGACATATACAATTTCCTTAGTTTCACCAAAATCGTGCATTATGGCCTTGTATTACAAGAATTGAAGGTAGTTTTTAATGTAAAATATGAGATATGTATGGGAATTTGTTACTTTGTTGTCACACCCAAAAATTTTACTTAAGATAATCTATAATTAAATTACACATAACTTAATATCTATGACATGTGATGTCCTAATGCTTATAATTTAAGAAAATAAATCTTCATAAGTGTTATAAAACTTAACCCAATGTGCATGGTAAAGCATAAATTTACATTTAAGTGCTTAAAATAATAATTTTAATAACCATAAACTAAAGTTGATAATTAAATCTCATAGGTCATGACAAAACCATAATCTCAAGAAGAGTTGATAATAAACATCAATACAACTATCTAAGTACATCATGTCCAACGTAACCTAGTCTCAAAGGAAAACTAAATCTAAAGGTAATGAAGAAACTTCATTGATCATGTTCTATTACCATCAAGCTTCTAGCTCTTGCCACCTCAATATGCATGCAAATATATAAGAAGGATTATAAACCTACTAGTAGAGCCAAGCACCTTGGTACATTTGGAATAAGCTATAAGATGGAATCGCATGCTACACAAGAAGCCACCTTAAGTTTCATGAGATTAGATGCCATAATCAATTCTAAAATACCATGATATCCTCAAAATGGCAAGAAATATATTAATTGATAATGTTCTTGAAATCAACCACTTATAATAACTAGTTGGCACACAAAGATCTCACCTATCTTAGATGTTGTTAGTGATCCTTTTTAAGGATTAGTTGACCAAACCTAATTTGATCTTGGATGAATCGATTCTAGAAGTAATCCCATGTGGCTCACCTACTTCTATCATTTTGAATTATGAAACTTGCCATGCGAACAATTACAAGTGACATTAATATGATTGGCTAAATAGTCCTCCCACAATGCTTGCTTATTATCACAATTTGTGAACAATCACAAATATTGTGGATTAACTATGGCAATTAATCCTACCCTTCACAGTGCCTATCCATTAACAAAAAAGCCAAGATACCTGGGGTACAATCATAGGTGACATGGATCAAGTACTAGAGCCCAACCTATACTCTTCATAATGCCTATATATTGATCTCATCAAATGAATAATCAAAATGTTGAATTATCTGAAAAATGCATGATCTTGAATCCAAAAGCTTAGGAATGGATCAAAGGATAAAAGAATGAGGTGAAATGACAAAAAAATTAGCAAATTACAAATTGACCATGACTTGTTAGAAGAATTGGAACATTGATCATGACTAGTGGTTAGGTATTGATAAAGACCATGATATTGCCATAACCTATGGAACATGCTGCTATCCATTTGTGCTAGACCATAATCCATGATTAGTGTTGCAATTGGAAAAATTGATTGTAGGAAAATCAAGAGATCTAGCATAGTGGCCTCAACCTAGAATCCCTAGGGCCTCCAAGAAATGGGATTCTAGGTGCTCTAGATGGTTTTGTAGATCACCGAGTGACTTACAAAATACAAAATGAATAATGTAAAAATAAGGAAAATGCATTTATGAAAATCACAAGAAAAATAAATTGCACACAATCTAAAATTCAAAACTCTCATTGAAGCTAATGTGATCTACTCCACAATCTAGATACTAGGCTACTCTTGATGGTTTTGAATCTCGTTTGTTGAAACTATAGATCTATAGCTTGGATCACTATTGAGGGGTGAGAAAATTAAGAAATATGGCTACTAGATTGTTCTAGCTTGGGGGTTGGGAGTCCTAGAAATGTAGCATTGACAAAAGAAATCTAGTGTGGATGCATGAGAGTTAAGGTTTGGTCATGGATTTAAGTATTTAAGGGATTAAAACCCAATTTTGATGCAATTTTTAGGCCAAAAGGAAGGGCATATAGTGGGGCCCAAAACCTAAAAAGTTTAAAATTTGAAAATTAAAGTTATTTCCCATCCATCCTAGGGTAGAAGATACTTTCCCCACTTTTCACTTCAGTGAGCTTGGAGTTACGGTGCACTACATGGGCAACTGGGGTTTAGAGGTGGGTGTTTAGGTTTTGGTGGAGTTTTTATTTTCAAATTTTGTAAGTTTTGATCAAAACTCCATTTTTCACAAATATCACATTTGGAGAGAGACCAAGTAGATATTTCCTATTTCAAAGAGCATCAATCTCCAATGTGGAAGCCTCCAATCTTACTTGCAACCATTGTTGAACCTCCATTTTTCCAAGATATCAACAATTCTTAGTGTTGGTGCAACAACTATGGCATCCAAGTATCATGGAGGGAATAGATAAATTCCAAGAATTTAGAAGGCATATGAGCATGCTATTGATTTTTTAGAGCTTCCTAGACCCATTTCAATTTAGGCTTCATCCATGGCTACTTCAAAGTAGGCAATTCTAACCATTTTTTTCATTAGTTTCTAGTCATTTTTCTTGCTTTTCTTGCCATATGTGGGGTTTTTTTCTTCAGATCTACACTGATAGAGTGGGTAAAATGAAATCATGATGAAATTCCATCTCTTATTTTGACCATTTCTACATAGATCTATGGTTTTTTTTGTTTTGGATTTATGAATTAGGCTTTATGGATTTTAAGCTTTTTTGGTGATTTTTTCATGAAGAAAAGAAAATAAAGTTATGTATTTTTTAATAAGAAAATAGTTGTATACATTTAACATTTCATATTATGGGTTTGTAGGCCTGCATTTAATCTTTCCAATGGCTATTTCCCATTCAATTTGGGTTAATAAAGACGAAGTTATGGCTATTTTCATGAGGTCATGTAGTTAGGTTTTTAATGCTATTTTTTATAGAATTCAATGTAGACTCATGAATTATCTTCTAAGTAAACGACAATGGTTTTGGCTACTTTTTGGTTATCTATGGGTGGATCTTGACTTTATCTTTCCAGTGGAGGTGGAATTACCCATTTTTATTAGAAATGAAATTTTAATGAATTTTTCATTAGGCTTATGTCAAAAAGGGGTTTGTGCAATTTTCAAATTTTTATCCAAATTAATGAATTTTTTTTGAATGAATGGAAATGATTTTGAATTTTTGTTAGGTGTAAATGTTTAGGGATTGATTCAATCTTTCAAATGGTGGTGAAATCACTCTGTTTGGAGCTCAAATGAATTTTTGATGAATTTTCTCCCAACACTATGCAAAAAGGGGGTTAATGGCGATGGTTATTGTTTTTGCTAGTTTTGGCTTTGCTTGATGTAAATGTGGTTATATATTTATGGTTTTAATGGCTATGGCTGGAAGGTTCATGATTTTAGTATTTGTTCCATTGGTGAATCACTAAAATTGAAGCCCAAATCGAGTTTCAATAAATTTTTGCTTATGGTTGTGTCAATATGGTTAAATTTTGGTTGTAGCACTTTACCCCTTTGGAGATGGATGTGACTGCCATGTGTAGAGGCTTCTCTTTTCAACTTGCATGAATTTGGGGATGGTCTTAAATTTTTTTAATGCCCTAAATTTTTTTAAAGGATACAAGTAATTTTTTTCTATTTTTGGTAGTGTTTATAGTAATGGCCATTTTCTAGATTTGAAATTTGGCTATGTGTCAACTTGTTGTGCTATCTAGGCTATAATGGTTTGGATATGATGTATAAGGCTATGGATGGTTGGAATTACATTGGCATGAATTCCTTAATCAAATTTGGATAAACACCTTAGATATTTTTATGAAGGATAATTTAACCCCTCAGTAGGATGTTTTTACCAACTTGTTAAGAAGTTTCAATCAATCCTAATATTTTTCCTTTGCCATGTAGGGTCTTTTTGAATTTCCTCCTTATCATTGTGATGTTAATGAGCATTCTATGCTACATTGTCCACCCCAAGGCATATACCCCTCTACCTGATATGACCTTTGATAATGTGTCACTATGGTTCTTGCTAGGGGCAAGGGAATCCCTTGCCTACAACCTTCAAGATTTCAGTGTAATGCTATGGTCACACTTGTCTATGGATGTGGCTAAGATCATAGTAGAGACTCTAATGCCTTAGGCATTCGATCTGGTTGCTAGATTTATTATTGAAAACCCACCTCCTAAGACAGTAGGGGGAACTATAGACATGATCAGTCCACACTGCCTCACAAATATATAGACTATGCCAAAGTATAGTTAATATAATGCTAACAATACTCTAATGGTGTCACATAGATCCCACACATTGTTCCAAAACTTGTCTAGCATGGTGTACCATCTACAAGGGTAAGCATGGTTATAATATTTTTATTTTTTGGATTTATTTGCTAAACTACCTTTTCTAACTTTGTTGGTTTTGTGAACCTCTTGCAAGTATAGGATCAGTGATCAAGGATTGATCACTAATGATCAAACCTTGGTGATGGCTCAAACTACCTTAGATGTATTTACTAAGGGGATCTAGATTAGAACTGTTGTGTATCAACAGTTAAGATGGGATGTTGATGTATACACTAGTAGATGAATGTTGTCTACGAGAAGTGTCTAGATGAGAGGACAATACACAATTGGTGAGTGGGCTCCAAGAGCTCCTTAAATTAGACCTTGATAGTTGATACCTCTGCTCAAACCACATCAAGGAAGAAGAAAGGTGAACATAAATGCTATAGCTCCTAATGTTCTATGGTTATGAAAATTTCAAGTGTTGTATTGTTTTAACGAGTTATTAAATTTTCTTATGTTGATGCTAAGCATTGGTTGTTGTCTTGAAAGACCCTCAACGTCTATTGATGTCACTTTACCACTTGTAGAACATCATGAGGATACTCTCATCCTAACGTTTGGTGAGGTGATACTAGCACAGGAGTGGATGAGGGGATAGATGACTTGGCACATTCAAGCAAATAATTAGCATGTGGGTTTTCTTGATTTGTTTATGGCACCTATGCTTGCTATAGAGATGCTAAACATCATCAAATCCTTCAATGAAGAAGCCAATCACTTCTACACCATCATATGAGGTATGTTGATTACAATATCCATCAATGGAAGCACCTTTTGCAACTTGTTTAGTATCCTCATTGATAGGGAAAATGTTTGCATAAGAATAGTAAAGGAAGTAGGCCATCATGAGGAAGTTTTGGAATGGCTTGGTGCTAGCATGGGCTAGTTTGGAATTTCCATGAAAAACTTCATGAACCTTGACCCAAAGGATTCATATCCTTTGTTTATATCCCATGCATTTCCTAAAATATTGTCAAAAAAGAAGCTAATCAGAATTTTGTAGGGGTGCACATTTAAGAAAGTCCTAATAGATGGCATCAAGCTCCATTGGGTGGCTGCTTTGGCTATTGTACATTAGGATGAGATCCTCAAACTCTGTCACGACACATCTACCATAATCCACATGTATTTTTCATTTTTTGCACATTACTTGAAGAGTTTTGGAAAGTTCTTAGTGGTGTGAAGGAATGGGTAATGGGTTGCCGACCTAGACCAACTTTTTAAGCCTTGGATAAGGCACATTCATCCAATGGTGTAGGCCTAAAACAACACTAGAGGGGATGGAGGATTCAATGTCCATTACCATCAAGGGTTTTGGTTCTATACAGTGCAAATCCCTTGACAGCTTATAGGAGAAACCATTCATGATCCTAGTGAGCATCTTGGAGGTCAAGCGATGAAACAGAAAAGCCAAAGGGGAAGCTAGGACCAAGGTTAAGAGGGCCATAGAGGAACCACCATTAGCATTAGACTAGCCTACCCCAAAGAATCTTATGTTTAAGCTTAAGTCATCATAGTAGGTGGTCACAAGTAAGATTTATTTATGTTTTGATTATCCTATGTTTTAAAGTTTTATGACTACATTATGGATTCTAGTGCTAATTATTTTCTATGTGCTATGATTGTAGATAAGCATCAGGTCATGGTAGCCCAAGCTACCATGAAGGAGGATGCATAGAGACATGTAGTTGCTATAGCTAAGGAGGAAAAAAGGCATGTAGAGGAGGCACTCTTATAGTAGCATGAGGTTGAAGGGTTTGCCAGTGTTCACCTTATTTGGTAAGGCAATACCAGGCACATCCCCCATCATCATCCAAGAGGAAGAAGTGAAAGAGCCAGGTATGCACATGCCTTAACGCTTCTTGTTATATCCTATTGCTTTAAGTTTGGTTTTCATCCTAACCATTTGATGATTGTTATGGTTATAGTAGTTTCTAATTCATCAATTTAGGTCCCTATCCCTAAGTTTCATGCAAAGCCATGGGTAGAGGTCCAAGACAAGGTAGAATTGATGCATGGGATGGCTAAGGACATCAATGACTAGTTGCATCAGGTTACACCTAAGATAGGTAAGGACTTTTTTTCACTTTTTAGTTATTTTGCTATGTCCTATAGGTTTTATGTTATGTCTATAATTTTATGATTATGTAGTGCCTTCTATGGCATGGGACCCTAACCAAGACATGGAGATTGACTCCTTGTCAAAGCTTCCCTTTGATTTCTCTAGTGTGCTCTTGAATTTATAAGAGATTACTACTAATCTAGAAATGTTGTGTGCCAACACTTCATGGGAGTTAGAGAGGTCCAACGAATCCCTATGGAAGTAGGTTATGGACTTAAGGGAGAAAACTCAATGGCAAGAGAAGATGATCAAAGAGCTTAAGGATTGCAAGGCCTTTATGGAAGGCCAAATGACTAACTTAGGGGAATTGTAGATCAAAGAGATCACGTGGATACACTACTAGCATTCCATCAAGGACAAAGTAGTGCTCTCATGCGAGATGGTAAAATAATAGTTGCAGATCAACCTTATCTTTGAGAAGGTTGAGGATTTGAATGATAATTATGTTTAGGTTCTAGAGTGAGGTAGGAAACAAAAGGACCATAAGAGATATTATAAAGATGATTGTGAGGCCAGCATGAAGTGGCTCAAAGAGGAGTAAGGTGAATGGCACAAGAGAGAGCTATTCATTTAGGGGATCTAGGTAGATATTTCCTATCAACTCTTTGAGAGTATTCACATGGTGGAGAAATCCCCCACTTCTCAGATTACCATTGTTGTAGGTGAGACCTCTGTAGCTACTATTAAGTAGGAGCCACCTACTTGGATAATAGTAGATAGGATTGGCATCCTCATTGGCATTGATATTTGGGATATTGATTGGGTCAATATGATAGAGAATTAGATCCTCCATCATTTGGAGGATGGACCTCCACATCTACTCTTAGAAGTTATGGAGCTAGAGCCCCCATAGGTTTGATGCCTTTTATGTTTTAGTTTTTCTTTTAAGTTATGGTTTTTGCTATTGGTTACTAACTAGCTATGTGTTGTTGTATTTCAGGCATTAGGAGACATCAACAACCCTAGTGGCAAGGGTGGGAATGATCCATCACTTCCTCCTCTAGATACCCTTTAGCATCCATCCACCTCTTATTGACTATTTTTTTAATTTTTATGTTCATGGCTATTTTTAGCCAAGACTATGTTATAGATGGTTTCTATTATTTTTTGGAAATTTTGCCACATAGTGTAACCATTGATACATATGTTATAGACATTTTAAATTTAAATCTTTGGTTTCATTTTTGACTTTATATGTTGTTCTGGTAAATGTTGTAAATGTTAAAAATGTTGTGAATGGGTATGTTGACATTTTTAATTATAAAATTAACTGGCTAATTGATGCGCTAATAGGATAAACAAAAAATATAATAAAAAAGACATTTGCCAGTTTTAGGCCATGGTAGGCATATGTTGTATTTTTTTGCTAGTTTAAGGTCATGGTGGGCCATGTTATGTGATTGTTTTTGCTAGTTTAAGGTGATGGCAGGCCATATTACCTAATTAAAGTCTTAGTGAGCAAATGTTGAAGGGAAACTTATATTTTTTTGATGATATTATGTTTTAAATTTTTAATGATTTTTTAGTTTATATCATGCTAAACAAAGAAAATGTCAAAAGAATTAAGGCTATAATAAATAAAAATGCAAATAAAATAAACTCTTAGGCTATATGCACAAATAGTAAAATAAAACCTAAGAAAAAAGGTAATAACTTGTCAACAAAGAAAACTTAGGCTAAATGGTTATGATACAAATGGCTATAAAGGTCATAAGATCACAACCTGAAAAGGAGTAAGACTGCATGTTACTTATGTAGGCTCTTCCTAATCTTTGAACCATTAGGATATGTATAATTCCTTATCTGCATAAGTTTGTACATACCAACCCCTTCATTGATGATGTTAAAGGGTAGTTCATCCCATGACATATTTCATTGTCCATCATTGTTATTCTTAGGTTGCTCCTGTCTCATGGGTTGGTGGACTTCATGGCTAGGAGTTTCCTCTTGAAGTTCCACTTCAGATCCCTGCTCTATGTTTACATTGTTGATAGCCAAGGGAACCATGCTATCATTGTGGATGATGATTTCACCTCCCTCGTAAGGAAGGTGAATTTCCTGATCGATGGGTGAGGACACAACTTGTAATTGAGCCAACCAATGTCTTCCAAGGATAAGATCAAACCTTGGCATCTCCACCACCACCAAGAAATTAGCAACTATGGGAAATTGCTTCCCTAGTATAAAGTCCAATGAGGTAGATCCCTTGATAGAAACCCTTGACTAATTGAAGGATTTGAGAGCTATATTTGTTGTAGGTTGTATTTTCTCTATTAAGCCCAGGCATTCAATGATGGTACATGGGATGATATTTTTGCAAGTTAAACTGCCCTACATGTATTGTTATGAATAGAGGAGTCTTAGTTAGTTCATCATTTTGCGGATTGGCCTTGATTTCAATATTGCAAAATACTAGGGGTGTTGACTCCTCCTCTTTTGGTTAGGGAGGAACCATCACTACATGGATAGATTCATTGTTAGTGGGAATGTCATCACTAATAGGGATGGAAGTCAACAGTTTGACTAGCATCTCACAATGTGTCATGGAAGTCATGATCACGTCATAGAAGCTTAGAGTTGTACTCTTTTGGTTGAGGGATTACCTAACATGATTCATCGCATTGAGGTAGTTTTTATATTGGCCATGGGCTTGTCACCCCAATTGTGCTTTACTTCCTCCGTGCACCCCAAAATGTGAACTTTGACCTTAGTTGGTTGTTGTTGGGGCTTCTCCTCTTTGTTTTGGCTATGGATTGTAGGGTCCTCCTATGGCTTGTTTGTTGAAGAAGGTTGAGCGAAGGAGGTCATGGGTATAGTCAAGAGGGGAATGGACTTCAGTGGGTCCAGGTGCTTTTGTGCCTTCATGAACTTATCACCCTTGTTACTAGGCTTTTGCTTATGCCCCTTAATTTTCTTCATTGAAGTATTTTGATTGTTAGTCATTGGTTGTGAGGAAGAGGTAGTAGCATTGGCCACCACAAGAGATCATTGCATGGCCATGTTAGTTGGTTAGGCTATGGATGGTGGGGTTGTCTTAGGCTGGGCTAACCTGAAGACAAAAGGTCTTCTTGGAGATGCTTGCAATAGTACTCTCACAACAAAAGGGTCTCTTAAGCTAGTGGAAGCTAAAGAGGCCCTTTCATCATGAGGGAATACACAGATCATGAATGGTTCCCTCATTGGTCTACAATTGTCATCAAATTTGAATGCTAAAATAGCATAAGGATTGTTATTAGCATTCCATAGGTCCTTGTATACTTTCATCAACTAATTTTGTGGTTGGATCGGGTTGGAATAATTTAAGACTAGCTCTCTCCTATCTATCCTCTTATGTAAGTCATTCTTTAGTGTGATCTAGAAGTCTATGTCATGACCAGGAAGTTGGTAATAATAGTAAAAGAAATCTAGTTTGAAGTACCTAGACAATTAAGGATCATCCTTTGTTTCTTGAGTAGGGTCCTTGGCTATTTTGCATAATCACTCATGCTTCTTTTGTGCAAATTTAGTCATCTATTTGTATTACGTGCACCCACTCTTTAAAAGTTGATCTAGCAACTTGGATGGTTTCAAAGATAAGGTAGTGTATTTTCTTTGGTCTTTTCACTCAAAACATGGCCTAGTTTTAGTGTAGATGTTGATGGTTGGTTATCGTGGTTATTAGTGGGGGCCTTGGGTGGGTTGTTCTTTAGCCCTTGGTTAGTGATCTTTGCTTCTTTGGTTATAGTTGCTATGATCATGTTACTTTGTTTGTTATTTTCCTTGTTCTTTCGTGTATGTTGGTTTTTATATTCTACATTGGCTAGGTCATGATTGGCCTCCATAGCATATTCTATATTCTTGGTTTGGGAAAATGCTTGGCTAAGAGACCATGAATCAAGATAGTAAAGTTTTGACTTGATAAAGTCATTAACCATCCACTTCAATATGGCCAAAAGATGGGTCTTAGATATGGGCTCTGGTATTTTGTTCAATAGTTCATTCTACCATTGGATGAACTTTTGTATAGGCTTAAGGGATCCCTACTTGACCTTCATGAGTTGGTCAAATGTGGTGTCTAGCTTCAATTTATGCTTGGAAAGGTTGATGAACTAGACTATCAAGTCCTCAAGAGAGGATATGGATCCTCTAGGTAGTGCATGGTACTAATCAAGTACTTTTCCGATCAAGGACATAAAAAAATCCTCATGACAGTATGAGGCCATGGCTAGAATAGTAAATACTTAGATATAAAGGTTAAAAGGTGAGCATTAGGATCACCTTCTCCATTGTATTTTCTAAACTAGGAGATAGGGATAGTAGGAGGAAGTGTCAAGGATGGGACCACAAAATTGATGAGATCATCTAGGTAGAAATCCATAATCTTGAAACTTTGGGAAGTAGAGGGTTTGGGCCTCTTTGACTCCTCCATCACATCTTGGGTCATTTTGAAGGCTTGATCCAATTCTTGTGGTGGCCTTAATGGCTAATCTATTTGTACATATGGTAGTGGCATCTACTGTGAGGCTTGTGGCCTTACTATTGGTTGCAAGATAGAAGGAAGTGTTGCAATATGGTCATAGCTTGTGGGCCAAACAAGTAAAAGGATGTTTATGCTAGTACTTCAGGCACAAATGTGATAAAGGGGGTGTGTGACTCGTGAGTTGCTTGGGGGTTGTATGGTGGATCCCATAAAGTGGATTTATAGTGGTGAAAAACACCATCAATGGATGCATAGATTGAGGTTGTATGGCAACAGGAATTGATGGGTTATATGTCATGGGTTGTGGCATCAATTAATTTTGATGCATGGCTATGATTGATGTGGGGTTAGCCATGGTAGGATAGGAGGGAGTGGAAGATGGTAGTACCATGCCCATGGAGAAAACAAAGGCATGAGGAAAAGGCAGAGTGGCCTTATGGATTACTTTTTGGAACAATCTCCCCAAGATGTTTTCTGGCTTAGATTCTACCCTAAATTCATCCTCCTCTTCTTATTACTCCTTTGAGCTATGCTTATCATCCTCTTCACCCATCTCAATCAATTAGTTTAGTATCCCTGCATAGAATTCATTGAGAGGTATTTGGTCAGAGGGGGAAGGGTTGTACTCTTTTCCATTATGATGGATGAGTTTAAACTTCCTTTTGGCTTTTTCTTTCAAATGTGGAATGAGCATGCCTATCTACATTTTGACACAAATGTAGTTATTTTGATCTTCATTTATAGCCACAAAGTCAAGGCTTTTCCCCCTAACCCTTGAAGACTACCTTCAATCTATGATAGTAGGATCTTTGGGATCATAGACCCTTATGGCTTGTTGGCTAGGACCTTTGCCAATGAAGGTGAAAGGAAATTTGGTGGACTATTGGAAAGACATGGTTATAGTGCTAAAAATGGCTTAAAATAGATTATAAAAGGAAAATATAGAGATACATCCAAATAAGTGAAATTCAAAAATATTCAAAGAAAGAAAAATGGCTAAAAATGGAGTAGCTTCTATAATTAGTGCATGGGGGGTAAGGTGGGTTTATCCCTTTACCAAAAATAGAAAGCTGGAAAAGTTAGTAA